>PVKP010012324.1:0-58682 GCA_004027715.1 Plecturocebus donacophilus | reverse complement strand
CATTCTTTTTATTCTAAAAAAAAAAAAAAAGAATAGCTGGGACTTAGCCAGACATGCACCACTGTGCCTGGCTAAGTTTTGTTGTTTTTTGGTAGAGACAGGTCTCACTACGTTGCCCAGGCTGGTCTTGAACGCTATATAGTGTTTGATTATAGAAGTGGAGATGCCAAAAATCTTTACAAATTAAGCTTAATAAACACAGACATAATAATCTAACTATATTCAAACTAATTGAGTACTTAGTGTGCAGATCCTCTTTCTAGAAAATGAAGTACCTTATTATTTTTTTTTTAAATCAAAGACTAATGAGCAATTCTTTCTGTGTAAAGGTTGATCAAGGTCTCATTGTAATTGTATGGCTGTGTGGGAAAATGCATTATTAGCTTATTGTGGCTTGGGTCCTCTCTTATGATGCCTCACTTTTGTCCTAGAAATGGTGTTTCTATATGAATTTGCTTCACAATCTTGGGGAAAGTCTTGTGACGAGTATTGGTGGAAAAGTGTTTAGATGAAGATAAATGAAAGCCTTACTAAGCCAAAGTCATTTTATTTAGACATGTAAGTCACAAGGAAATAAATGTTATTTAAGAGTAATTAACATAAGTCATAAAGATTAACAGAATCTGTTTTTTCCTTAACACGAATTTTGTATCTTTAGGACTGCCTGGTGTATAGTCTGGGCCAGGGGCCAGTTTTTCTCAGACCAAGGCTAAATACTGTAAATTCACACTATAAATGAACTGACTAAATTAACCAGCCCTGGCCCACAGAATACCTACCTACATAATATCCTAAATTAAATTTAGTGTTACAAAATATCTTCAAAAGAGTGACTGGAGATTCAACTTAAACTCTGACTTTGCTCTAAATATATTTAAGACACACTGAACCACTTGGTAAAGGGCCAAATCAAAGAATTTTTTTCCCCAAATTCTATTTTGCAGGTGCATGCTTGTGAAAAGCTGATCTAGCCATAACAAAGGTCATGTCATCAACTGATAAAAGTGACTTGGCAAGTGTATGTGTCCTCTTTCCATTCATTATTATCACTCTTCCCTTTAGTTGCAGGCTTGGTTGATGAGAATAACTTTCGCAATGCAGGAAAATAATCTTTCCATTGTGGATATGTGTGGCCATGTGAAACAGTCTCAGGTGGCAGCCTCTTATTGTCAATTCTTACCCCTTTGCCACTCTTTCTGAACTGCCAGGTTCCCTCTCAACAGCTGGATATTTTACTTTCCCCATTGTTCTTTTCTTTCACTAGAAATTCCCTCTGCTACGACTGATCACTCCTGTGCAGAGAATTTCCAAACCTGGTTCCTGTTTTCTGTCTATAGCCTCCCTGTTTATCTTATCTCTGTATCTCTCAGGTCAATAAAACATCAGAAAAATAAAAGAAAATGACTTGTTGGTTCTAGTTTCTGTTCTGCACATCCAGCTTCATCTCCAGTTCCTAGGGTGACCATATAAAACTGGGACATCTTTGAATATGAAATAGAGCACTTTTGATGATAATTACGCTGGGACAGTAGGCATAAATAGTTCCAGGCAAACTCATGGTCACTCTTCCTGTTTAGTGTGTGCCAAATTAAAACCATTACAGCTGCCACCAGGACACTTTTTCTTCCAGAAATAAATGTTTGTTAACTTTCAGTCAATCAGGGTCAAATCCTAGAGTTATAGCTGACTTTCATTTCTCTCCCATATATAGTGTCTCAGGCCAATGGATTCTAGATAAGATTACCAAGGGAGAGACAAAAGATAAGAATAACAGGGCCACAAGTGGGTTTTGTTCTCTTAAATTTCTACAGTAATTACCCTACTTCAGACTATCAAATGATTAAGCCTTCTGATGGCTCTACTTGTAGCCTCTATCTACTCCAGTTCATTCAATAAACCTCCCCCAAATACAGATCTGATCCTATCATTGCTGTGCTCAGAAGCCACTGAATTGTTATAATGATCACTCCACCTTACAAAACATTCAAAGGATTACGTGAACAAACTTTAATTATACTTATCAATCCTCAAACCCAACCCATATGATCTAGCTTGTGATTTTTAATATTTCCTTTTCCTAAGAAGGAAATATTCTTTTATCTACTCTTCCTGTAATCCTATCCATTTAAAAATATTTTACAGATGTAAATTAAGAAAAAAACCTATAACATCTTTAAGACAAGACTAAAAAGAAATAATACCTATAATACTATAATCACACTGGAAAAAAATGAGCAATTTCTTAATTGCTTGCTATCCAGTCACTATTAATATTTCCCATTTTCCCAAATTTATTTTACAGTTGAATTGTTTGAATGAAGATTCATAAGGTTCATGCATTGTAGTTAGTTGACATATCTCTTAAATCTCTCTTAATTTATAGGATTTCCCCCGTCCCCTTTTCTTTTTTTCCCCATCCCCTTTCCTTTTTTTCCCCTTCTAATTTAATTGCTAAAGAAGCTGGGTTGTGTGTTCTGTAGAATCTTCCACGTTCTGGATTTTGCTGGTTGTCCTACAAATTGGCAGTTGAAGCTACAGTCTTGATCAGATTCAGGTTTAGTTTAGTTTTTTTTTAATCACTGAATATATCACATATGGTAAGACACACTATTTATAGAGTCATTTCAATGACTTTTGTCCCATGAAACTCAAAATGCCTTTCTTCCCTATCCTCCAAAACAAACAAACAGAAAAACCCTGGACATTCTATGCAACAATCACCAATAATCAGCTTATCATCTATACCTGTCTATGTGGAAAATAGGGGAAGGAGTAAGTCCCCTTGTGGGGTCCTTAAGGATCACTCCAACACAGCTGTGGGAATTATACTTGGAGAGGCATATAAAATTAAATGATTTATTATACTCAAAGGTCCCAGAGAGGGAGGCAAGGTATACCATGCAGGGAACCATATGGGAGGAGTCCAAGGAATGGGCTTAACCAAACAGGTGTAACTGATAGAGTGAGGACCTGTAGGCAGATGCTTGTATTGAGGGTCAGGATACATAAACAACAAAAGGCGTAAGGTGATTTCATTAAATTTCATTAGGCCACTGTCAGGGAAGGGGAACTTGTAACAGGGACCAGCCTTATCACACTGGTGCATCTAGTTGCCAGGGCAGAGTGTTCACAGCCTGTTTGTGGAGATGTTGAGGCATAAGGAAAATACAAAGTTTAAAAAAATGTACTATTAGTAGTTTGTCTAGAAATCCCTTAAATCCCAAGGATAGTTTTGTTTTTGTTTTGAGACAGAGTCTTGTTCTGTCACCCAGGCTAGAGTGTAGTGGCATGATCTGGGCTCACTGCAACCTCTGCCTTCTGGGCTCAAGTGATCCTCCCACCTCAGCCTCCTGAGTGGCTAAGACTACAGATACACACCACCATGCCTGGCTAATTTTTGTAGAGATGGGATTTTGCTCTGTTGCCCAGGCTGGTCTCAAACTCCTGGGCTCACTGATCAGGCCGCCTCTGCCTCCCAAAGTGCTGGGATTACAGGCATGAGCCACCATGCCTAGCCTGACTGTCTTATTAAACTTTAAAACCACTGCAGTTGGCTGGGCACGGTGGCTCACGCCTGTAATCCCAGCACTTTGGGAGGCCGAGGCAGGTGGATCTCCTGAGGTCAGGAGTTCAAGATCAGCCTGGTCAACATGGTGAAACCCTGTCTCTTAAAGAAAAAAATGTTAAAAAAACAAACAAACAAAAAAAACACTGCAGTCCCTGGCAAGGTTCCCCAAATAGAGCAAATTTGCAATAGACATGATTTGAAGTGAATTCAATTTTTAAAAAATGTTTTATGGGAGATGGTTTCAAGCATATAGAAAACATAGTTTGATTAACTTATTCCTCATTTAAAAGTAGCATAAATAGATCAAAATGATTACTGTATCAGGGAAAAAGTACTATTGCTATCATCATTTTAATTATATCTCATAATAAATGCTTATTATTATTTTCCTTGTCCTAGCCAACTAATATGACAAGTGGTACACAATAATTCTATATAAAGATTGGCTATTTTTTAAAAAGGTGGGAAAAAAACTTGAAAATAATGGTTCAGGAAGTCAGGCACAGAGTCTGAATGAGGAAAATAAAGACAGAGTCTGAATGAGGAAAATAAAGAGGCTACTTAAATGTAGCTTCTTTGTATTGCTCTAAAGGTCAACACTCTGGTCTAGTAATTTATACTTTTAAGAGAAAATTATGTCAGTCTACTGAACCTAATTACACTATACAAAGTATAACCAACATAATCAAGGGTAAGTACAAAGTAAAGGTAATACATCATTTTTAAGAGAAATGCCAGATATAGTATGCACCTAAAGTAAAATAAACAAATTAAAAAAATAAAATAATAAATAAAAAGAATTTGTAAAACTCTTATAAGAGAAATTTTACAAAATAAAAACTATAATGACCATAGAGGTCTACAATAATTATCTCCTGGAGACTTCTAAAATATGCCTCCTTCTACTTGGATGATTTTTCTTTTTTCTTTTTTTTGGAGACTGAGTCTTGCTCTATTGCCCAGGCTAGAGTACACTGGCATGATCTCGGCTCACTGCAACATCCACCTCCCAGGTTGAAGCGATTCTCCTGCCTCAGCCTTTGGAGTAGATGGGATTGGAGGCGCCCATCATTGCTACTGGCTAATTTTTGTTATTTTTGTAGTAGAGATGGGGTTTCACCATCTTGGCCAGGCTGGTCTCCAAATCCTGACCTTATGACCCACCCGCCTCGGGCTCCCAAAGTGCTGGGATTACAGGCATGAGCCATGACATCCGGCCTGGGTGATTTTTCTTCACATCCAATCACTGACTGACTTAACGGTCTGTTCTTAAAATCAAGCTGCAAAAAGAGAGAGAGAGAGAGAGAGAGAAAGCAAACAAGCTGGGTAGGGTGGCTGTAGTCCCAGCTACTTGGGAAGCTGAAGTGAGAGGAATGCTTGAGCTCAGAAGTTCAAGACCAACCTGAGCAACTTAGCAAGACCTCATCTCTAAAAACAAAATGAAATAAAATAAGTAAAAAAAACTAATAAAAATAAAAAAATCAAGCCACAAAATCTTTCAGCAGGAATTTATAAAGATACTACTTCATTAACCAAAGTTGGCAATCATATAGAAATGTAAGGAAAGTCTTAGAAGTTCTTTCACCTTAATATTAATCAAGGTTAGGGAAACTCTGACCCATCTTCATCAATGGCCCCTGAAGCAATTACTAAGAGTATCTGCACACAGCACCCCCCACCCCATGCATCTTATATTTTCCAGTCTTTTTCCTACATCTTCCCCTTTCATTACCTCTTCCTTGAGTCTGACTTCCTAGGCTATATTGTGAATGCTTTTATAGATACTGTTTAGTGGTACTCATGGATTAAAAGTATTTGTTCCTGATATCTCCCAAAGTAACAAACAAATAAATGCATTATTAATTAGAAAAAATCCATCACCAACAACTCCTTGTTCCTAAATAATGTAGGAAATAATTTTAAAACCCTACAATCTTATTTAATTACTAAGGAGTTACTCAGAGTCCTTCAACACATAGGTCCGCTTTTATCAGTCACCATCATTATCATGATCACTGTCTTCATTATGGTGGTTAACACTTTAGTTCCCAACACCATGGTAAATGGTCCATGTACACTCTCTCATTCGATCTTCACAATAATCCTATAGAGTTAGTTTTCCCCAATCTAATACATGAAAAAGCCCTGAATCACAGAGGGGTTAAGCAATTTGCCAAGGACATATTACAAATAAATGGCAAAACCATGACTGAACCCAGAGCTCTTAGACTCCCAAGCTTTGTGGCTAGTGTTACTTTCCTAATGCTCCTGTGGCTTTATAATTTTAATGTAAGAAGACTATTATTAATTCATTCAATGAATATCTGAGTTTTACTAAATACCTGCAATATGGTAGGCAATGGAATAAAAATCAAATCTAAAACAGACTTACAAAAATCAGAAAAGCACTAATAATAGTTAAATACAATTATAATCATAGACACTATAAATCAATCTTAAATTGGCAGTTAAAAAGATTTCTGGGAACATTGCATGCCTATACCAAAACATCTCATGTACCCCATAAATGTATACAGCTACTATGTACCTACAAAAATAAAAAACAAAATACAACAACTACAAAAAAGAAAAGATTTCTGGGAGAGTTCTGCAGTATGAAAGACCATAAAGAGGGCTACTTTTGTACGGGTATGTTCATCACTCATTTACCTCCCTTCTTTTGTTTCCACATTCCCATAAAGGCCCACAGGGTCTGATATTGATTCTTTCAGTACCACTAACTACACTTTATACCATAATGGTATTGTATTTCTGAGATGAGATTTCTGGACCATACTAACATTAACTTATATTTTATTATGACATTAGGAAAAAAGCATGCCTTATCAACACCAAAGATCACCTAAGAAGAGTACAAATCAGGGCCAGGCACGGTGGCTCATGCTTGTAATCCCAGCACTGTGGGAGGCTGAAGCGGGAGGATCATGAGGTCAGGCGTTCAAGAACAGCCTGGCCAACATGGTGAAACCCCATCTCTACTAAAAATATGAGAAATTAGCTGGGTGTAGTGGTGTGCACCTGTAATCCCAGCTATTCAGGAGGCTGAGGCAAGAGAATCACTTGAACCTGGGAGGCGGAGGTTGGAGTGAGCAGAGACCAGGCCACTATATTCCAGCCTGGGGAACGGAGTGAGACTCTGTCTCAAAAAAAAAAAAAAAAAAAAAGTATAAATTGGCAAGAGCGCTCCTTCTTATATAATCCCAAAACTAGAGGCCTGGACAAGGAGATTCACTATTAGTCCAGCCATAACAACAGGCACTTCCACAAAGAGAAATTTCCATAGGCTACTACTGATCCCAGAGAGTTGTCTGGTGTTAGTACACCACTACCACCATTTTTAATTAATCCATTGGGCTGAACTTACAATATATGTCAACTTTTCTTGTGTACAATAAGGCAATATAAAAGAGACTGAATGTTGGCAATTTTCCAGTAAACCATCCCCAAGGAACTTTATTTTAAAAACATTTTTATAAATGCTGGTTATTTTCTACCCACTTTATTCTAAACAAGTAAATATCAAGAAATACATGTACTTCCTATTTAGAGGTGAGACAAAGAGTTCATTACATGCACGGTTTATCACCATCTAAAATTTCTTAGTCCAAAATTTCTAGAAGAGTATCATAAGAATCTGGGGATATTTACTAGAAGAGGAAGACGACCAGGAAATAAGGAAATTTACAACTGCTACCATATGATAATAGAGCAAACTGGTGAATCTTTCAAGAAAGAATTCCACCTTATCCTAATTATGTTAAAAGTGCTAATAAATTCCTATTAGAGACACAAGGGTAAACAAAAAACAGCTGCATTTCACATTCTACCACTTAACACTTTGTCCCTCATAATCTTGACTGATTCAAATTATTCTACAATTGTTTGAAATATTGGGCACGAGCACCCAAAATTTTAAATTTTGATTCCTGCTACTTTACAGAACCTATCTTAATCTCTTAACTAAAAATTAAAACTTTACATAATATACAGAACAGATTTTATGACAAAGGGCGATTTGATACCCTGGTTTACAATGTCATAAAAACATGTTAACGTACCTTTTAAAAGGGACACTTTGGCAAAAGGTTCATTTAGGTCTTGCTCATCCATTTGTGCGTCTACAGAGAGGAAAAAAAATATATATATATAATTACAGGCAGTATTCAGATCTATCAGCAAGCTATCATTATCAAAATAAACAACTGGAATTGATACTTCTATTATATTTGGATAGTTGAAAGTAGTTTTAACAAAATATCCAAGATTCAAAGGGGATGAAGCATTTTTTTTCCCCAAACACAAACTTCGAAATCTCCTCTCATGTTAACCTATATACCTAAAGTGCCATTAACGGCTGCAGGTCTATAAACATTAGGTTAAAACTCACCTGTAGTGTCGTCACTGCTTTTTTCCTTGCTTGGACTTAGAGTGTCTGATAAATCAGATTCCTTTGCTCTTGTCTGATTTTCTACCAAGAAAAAATAAAAGTAAAATCTTATTACAGTTAAATATCTTCTATCAATAAAACTGCTTCAGGCTATGAATGCTCAAAATCTACAGGTACGTAAAGTACTTTTAAAATAGGTCAGGTCACTGAATCTCTTACTTCTTCACCACCCTTGTCCAAAATGGAATGCTGGTTATTACACGTAGCTCACATTAAATTATAATGTGGATCATGTCTGCTTTGCTGAGGGCTGGGGCTTTTGTTTAAGGTTGTCCACTTGCCAACTGGAAACACAAATGAAGCAAGCTTTGCTAAAGTATTCAGAGAACTGCAACAAATATAGTAAAATTCCCAGGACAATGTGGACACTGTATAAAGATGATTAAAGGAAAAGGTTCTGTTACATAAAAACACTAGTAAGGCGGCTGCCTTAGTAAAATGTGTACTCAAATAATAAAACTCTTCTTATAAAGAAAGTAAATTAACAGCCTTTTATTTCTAAAGATAACTGTCCCTGAATCACAGTAAGAAAAAACTTTTTTTTTTTTTTTTTTTGAGACAGGGTCTTGCTCTGTTGCCCTGGAATGCAGTGGTACGAATACAGCTCACTACAACCCCGACCTCCTGGACTCAAGGGATCCTCCTGCCTTAGCCTCCAGAGCAAGCTGGGACTTCAAGCTCATGCCACCATACCCAGCTATATCTCTTTTTAATTTTTTGTAGAGATGAGGTCTTGCTATGTTGCCTAGGCTGGTCTCAAACTCCTGGCTCAAGTGATTCTCTAGTCTCAGCCTCCCAAGCACTACAATTACAGGCATGAGCCATTGCACCTGGCCAAGAAAAAAAATTTTTAAAAAAGTTTTGAAATTATTTACAAGAGGTCTTCTACCTGGTCCAATGAAGACATCTTAGGCCTAATTTTCAAGGAATTGCCCTCAGAAATCCCAACTATAGGCCCAACAGTTTATTAAAGATAACTGGCAATTAATTAGGCCTCAGATCCTCATCTGTAATGGCATATCTGTATATACAATGGGATTTCTTTGCTTCTTTTTTTGAGAGGGGGGTGTCACTACGTTACCCAGGCTAATCTTGAACTACTGGGCTCAAGCAATCCTCCTGCCTCAGCCTCCCAAGTGCTGGGATTACAGGTGTGAGCCATCACACCTAGCCTATGGCATTCTTTAGGGTAGCATTTGCAGAGAATGTCGTTTCTCTGAATAAAATTCTATAGCATCTTCCCATTCTCCACAAAGTCTCAGTCAAGCTTTACATGGCAGAATTTAGCCGTAATCTGGTCCCTGCATTAATTCCTACAGGAGCTCTGCTTTGGTCATGTTAGCTTCCTTATAAGGCTGATACATGCCTCCTTATTATGTCCTGCAATTATTTGTTTCATTTGATATTTCCCTAACCACAAAACAGCCATTCTCTATATTTGGCCTATTCATTCTGTAATATACAGTTTAAGTTCCATTAACTCTAAGGAAGTCTTCATTTCTCCATCATGGTGCTCCTTTTAATTGTATCTTCTCTGTGTCTTTTGTTTCCTCAATTAATCATATTCTATTTTATATTATTCTGTGTATGTGTATATAGCTTATTTCCTTAATAAGATTATACATTTATAAGGCATATAATTATTTTTATAATGCTATGCACCTGATTTCATTGTTTGTATGTGCATGTACACTTCTAGCAGTTTTCCTAAAGGAAATAACACAGCACATATGGGATACATAACGCTCATTGAAGTATTGTTCGTTATGGGAAAATGAAATACATCTATTATGGAATGAAAACTATTCAAGATATATTTACTACTAAGTAAAAATTAAGCCTAACAAAGAGCAGTATGTATAATATAACCCCATGTAGATTAAAAACAGTTATACACTTAGCTATGAATTTTTAATTGCATATATTTATTCAATGTCTGGAAGGATCTACAATAGAGATATCGTCAGTTATTTCTGGAGGTGGGGACATAGTGGACATTGGCTTTTTAACTTCACATAGTCATACATTGTTTGAAAAATTTGTAGAAATATATATATTATTTTATAATCAAGGAAATTAAAATATACTTTCCATTTTGAAATAAATTAGAAACACATCTAAAACCATTACTGTCAAAATATTAAATACAACATTAAAATATAACTTGTTATGGCTATTCCATATAAGAATACCCCTAGAATTTGTGGCTTAACTTGTGAAACGGTAATGAATTGCAAGAAGTCTTTGCTTCTTTTCTCAATGCCATTTGTAGTCAAAGGTCAACTGCTGAGAGGCAACTCAGATTAGAATTGAAGTCACTGGTCATTGAGGCCCATGGGAACCTAATCTGTGACTGCTACTGCATTCATAATATGCTAATATCAGACATTTCTGAATGTTCTAGTTTTGATCACAAAGTTACATTCTCAAACAAAAGAGGCTACTACATCTAATCTCCATATATGGTTAGAAAAGGAACCACTCTGGAAAAACAAAAAGGAAACAGGAAAATGACTCTCCCTGAATTTAATATTTTTGGCAATTTTAGGATCAAAATATTAGGTAAAGCAAGGAGTATATTTTCGAAAATATTCTTCTAGCTTAGAAGGAACTCTTCCTCTATATTTAGAGTATTAGCTGGGAAGGTAAAGTTGCCTTAAATGTAGGGTCAAATTTTTCATTAAGATCTCACTGGAATGTAACTCCCTAATAGCAGATATTTTTGCCTGTCTATTCTCTCCTTTTTTTTTTTTTTTTTTTTGGAGACAGGGTCTTGCTCTGTTGCCCAGACTGGAGTGTAGTGGCACAATCATAGCTCACTGCAGCCTTAGCTTCCCAGGCTCAAGCCATCCTCCCACCCGAGCCTGCTGAGTAGCTAGGATCACAGGTGTGCACCACTACATCTGGCTAATTTTTTATTTTATTTTATTTTATTTTATTTTATTTTGTAGAGATAGGGTCTCCCTATGTTGCCCAGCCTGGAATGTCTGTTTCATTAACTGCTATATTTCCAGTGCATATAACAGTATTTTAAATACCTAGTATATAGTAGGTATTTAAAAAAAAAAAGGCGGGGGGTGGCTGGCCAGGGACAGTGGCTCACGCCTATAACCCCAACACTTTGGGAGGCCAAGATGGGCAGATCACCTGAAGTCAGGAGTTCCAGACCAGCCTGATCAACATGGAGAAACCTCGTCTCTACTAAAAGTACAGAATTAGCCAGGCATGGTGGCGCATGCCTGTAATCCCAGCTACTGTGGAGTCTGAGGCAGGAGAATCCCTTGAACCCACGAAGGGGAGGCTGCAGTGAGCTAAGCCTTGCCATTGCATTCCAGCCTGGGCAACAAGAGCAAAACTCCAACTCAAAAAAAAAAAAAAAAAAAGATTGAAAGCATATATCTACTCTGAATAAGAAAACAAGTTTTGTGTGTGTATGTGTGTGTGTGTGTGTGTGTGTGTGCACGCACACGCATGTTTTCTAAAAGACAGTGTCTCACTATTTGCCCAGGCTGGTCAAGAAAACGAGAGGGAAAGAGAGAGAGAGTGAGAGAGAGAGAGTGTGTGTGTGTGTGTGTGTGTGAGCGTGCACAGACAGTGTTTCGCTATGTTGCCCAGGTTGGTCTTGAACTACTGGGCTCAAGCCATCCTCTTATCTTGGCCTCCCAAAGTGCTGGGGTTACAGGTATGAGCCACTGAGGCTGGCCAGAAAGCAAGTTTTTAGCAAGTCAAGTCATAGTCCCTCAATGTTGTGTCCTGCTACTATAGTTATACAGAGGCAAATCAAATCAATTTAAGAATGAAACACAAGGCCATGAGTGGTGGCTCACATTTTGTCAATCTCACTTTATAAATGAGGAAACTGAGGTTTAAAGAACTGAAATTGTCTGAGCGTACAGCTAGTTAGTGGCAGAATTATCTACACATATTCTTTGTACTTCCACCTCCAAAGCTATATATAGACATGTAATGACTGCAAGTTGAGTTAGAAATTAAACAGAAAGCACATTTTGCATTAGGCGATACCTCTTCTAGAGGTAACAGAAGAGGTAAGACTGGTAACAGTTGGTAATTGTTTATTTATAGCAACTGATATTTTCAACCCAAAAAAGAAAATTCCACCAAAGCATCGCCAATTAAAGAAAATTTAGCCAAATTAAAAAAAAATACTTTTTAGCTCAATTTAAAATGTAACTTATTTCAGCCATCTAGTTTGTTACAAGGATTAGCGTATCTTTGCATATTTGCATATTAACTGTGAAAGGTGCTAGTAAAGTGTTCACTCACTACTGATAGAAAAATCTGGCCGAGCATGGTGGCTCATGCCAGTGGTTCCGGCACTTTGGGAGGCTGAGGCGGGTGCACCTGAGGTGGGGAGTTCAAGACCATCCTGACCAACATGGAGAGACCCCGTCTCTACTAAAAAATATAAAATGAGCAGGGTGTGTTGGTGCATGCCTGTAATCCTAGCTACTCGGGAGGCTGAGGCAAGAGAATTGCCTGAACCTGGGAGGCAGAGCTGTAGTGAGCCGAGATCGCGCCATTGCACTTCAGCCTGGGCAACAAGAACGAAACTCCGTTGAAAAGAAGAAAAGAAAAGGAAAAAGAAAAGAGGAAAGAAGAAAAGAAAGAGAATCCCTGAGTATATAAAACTTATATTTGTATTATCATTCTTTTTCCTTTTGTTTTTCTTTGCCATATCTTTTTTTGTATTATCATTCTTAAAGAATATATTCTATTCATTTACATGGACTTATCCACCATGATCTATTTAATAAATACCCTTATTAATGGACATGAACGCTTTCTTCTTGTTGCTTTTAAACAACACTGAAACAAATATTCTTGCTCATTTATCCAATCTGTTCCTTAAGATTAAAAACCCAGGCTGGGCATAGTGGCTCAGGCCTATAATCCCAGCACTCTGGGAGACTGAGGCAGTCAGATCACCTGAGGTCAGGATTTTGAGACCAGCCTGGCCAACATGGTGAAACCTCGGTCTCTACTAAAAATACAAAATTAGCTGGGCATGGTGCCATATGCCTGTAATCCCAGCTACTTAGGAGGCTGAGGCAGGAGAATCACTTGAATTCGGAAAGTGGAAGTTGCAGTGAGCTGAGATCATGCCACTGCACACCAGCCTGGGCAACAAGAGTGACACTCAAAAAAGAAAACAAACAAACAAACAAAAAACCAGAAAGGTTAAAAATACAGAAGTGGAATTGCTGGATCAAAAAGTATGTTCTTTAAGACTTCTAATAAACAGTTCATAGCCAGGTTTAAAAGGAAATCATACAAAGATAGATATTTAAAGTGATGATATTCTAATTACCCTGATTTGCTCTTTACACATTAAATGAATGTAATGAATTACAAAACATATCGTGAAAATATGTGCATCTATTATGTATCAATAAGATAAAAATAATAAATTATTAAAAAGGGAAATTAGGAATGTGCAAAACTTCCAATAATGACAACACAATTTCAAGCAAATATATTCTAATTTAGAATGCATTAAATATAAGTGCTAAGATAGCAAGATACTTTAATTAAAGAAGCATTGATTTTTTTCCCTAAGGTTCTACTTCAAAGTGCTGGCTATTCAACCAACTAATCTGTATAGGTATTTGGATGGTGAAGTAAAAGCTATTTTAAGGTCTGTTCTCATCTCACTTTAATAAGGTGAAATAAAGTGCCATATGTACTAAAAATAGTTCACTGTTCTAAAACTCAGTGCCTGTTTGCCAGAACAATATTAATGATGCATATTCTATGCATTTTTTCCCCAAATATGGTATTTGCCGTGTACAAAATTCAGAATAGAAACCACCAGATATCTGAAATAACACCATTCCCTTAAATAG
The DNA here is from genome assembly GCA_004027715.1 of Plecturocebus donacophilus. NCBI lineage: Eukaryota > Metazoa > Chordata > Mammalia > Primates > Pitheciidae > Plecturocebus > Plecturocebus donacophilus. The sequence continues at coordinate 44,782 of PVKP010012324.1, read as the reverse complement.
TTAAAAAAGCCAAATGAATCCAGTTACTTTAATAAAATAGAATGTACTAAAATTAACTATCTCAAACTTTTACAACTCATTGTTTTAACTGACCAAAAGCACTGTGAATCTAGTTTTAAATTTTATACTGGTATAGTGGTATAGTCTAATGAAAGTTTTACTATGATAAACACATGCCACCAAATTTATTTGCCTAATTTCCCTATGTATAAAAGTTACTTGACAATATGGTACTTTAAAACTCACTTTTCTTCTCTGACAATTGTAACAGAATTAACACAATAAAGTACTTTGGGCAATTACTGGACTATTCATTATAAAACATAAGAAGATTCTACATTCACAAAGTCATTAATTTTGTTTAAATCCAACTGAGATGCCCAAAGTTAAGAAAATATTAAATAGCATAAGAGATTTTAAAGGTACAGTAACCCCCCAAATGGAACTACAAGGTTTCACTTAAGTTGTATCACAAAAGATTTACATCATGTTTGATTAAAATTTGAGCTCAAAGCTGAAATTAATGCTGGAAGTGAGATTGCAACAAATCTTTAACACCTAAAGAAACCTATACCAACTACTAACATTCAAAAAACCGCAAATATACATCCACTTAGAAAGAAACATTCCAGTTAAGACACCCTTCTTAAAACAGAAGTCTAATTATTTTATACATTATCTGATACTGTTATCGGCTTGCCATTTTGTGAGCTGTAAGAGTAAACTGATGGTTAAAATACCATAACCTTGAAACTATACACTAACCTTCATTATCCAAAAGAACTGTCAAAAAACAGAAAAAGCAGAAAACAAACCTTTTGAAAGCTTTGTTTCTTCTACCGCTTTGGTTAGATGCCCTTCGACGATCAGCTTCTCTGCCAAGGAAAATAAACGTTACCATCCAAGCCCAAACTGAGCAGCATTTCCCTGAGCTAGGCAGTGTAACACATTCCATGACCAAATTTAAAGATGATAACATTACTCCTATGACCAAGCTTGAATAAAAACTTGAATCTGGAAGGGGAACGAGGAGAACTGGAACTATGACAGAGCAATCAGGTTAATGCAGAAAATTAGGGGCAGGCAGACAATTTGCCTTTTACTTTCACCTTTTTTTTAAAAGCCTAGATCTTTTTATAAACAGAACTCAGAAGAAATAATCAAAGCAATTATCTTTAAGAATATTTGAATTCCAGGATACTATAAAAACAAACAAAAAAGAATATTAAGTTGAAATGAAAGATTTATGAAAAGGTATTTATTCAAATGAATAAAAATTAAGTTATATGGATAGCTTATTGTTCTCTGCTGGCATAAGTTAGCAGAGATGGCTAAATAACACATTTCAGTAAAATGAATTATTTTAGAAGAGCTATTCAAAGAAATAAAAAAATTTGTTTTGTTTTATAGGGGATTCTCTGTAAATGTATAATGTTACTTCCTTATAACCTACTTACAGTCATATTTTCATATTCTACATTTCACTGAGGAGGATGTATCTATTGGGTCCTTTACTTACTCCTGTATGTCAGTTGGTCTCCTTCAATTTATTCACTAGCAGTATGTGAGAATAAAATTTTCTATTCTCTTACTCTACAACCTACTGCAACTTGGTCTACCCCCACCACTCAACCACTGAAACTGCTCCAATATCATTATAGCCTCTTGTCTGCCAATGCCCATAACTCTTTTTCTTAATTTTCATTTCTCATAGGCTCTTTGCAGTATGTGGCACTTTGTCTCTGCCTTTTTAAAAACAGGAGAAAGTAACAGATTTTGATTAAGATGTATAATGTAAGCTGTCCTACCTGTCCTCTGTCCTACTTCACTCCATTCCTAAAATTCACTTCCTACAACTTTTAGCCATTTCTACTTTTTTTTTTTTTTAATTTATTTTTTTGGGATGGAGTCTCACTCTGTCGCCCAGGCTAGAGTGCAGTGGAGCGATCTCAGCTCACTGCAATCTCCGCTTCCCGGGTTCAAGTGATTCTCCTGCCTCAGAGTCCCAAGTAGCTGGGATTACAGGTGCTCGCCACTGCACCCAGCTAATTTTGGTATTTGCAGTAGAGACGAGGTTTCACCATGTTGGCCAGGCTGGTCTTGAACTCCTGGCCTCATGATCCACCTGTCTTGGCCTCCCAAAGTGCTGAGATTACAGGCGTGAGCGACCGCGCCTGGCCTAACCATTTCTTCTGATACTTAACATTGATATTTCTAAATAATATATTGATTTTTTATTTTTCCATTTTAGATATTTATTGACAATGTGTTTTACATGATTAAGCTCTGCCATTTTCTACTATCATCTTCAAGGATTGCATTTTGTCAATCTATAATCAGTATTTACATTGACAAATTATTTTATATAATTAGTCATATAGTAGGCTACAATTATATTTCCTTTCTTGTCTGGCATTCAGTATACTCAGAATTTATAATGCTTCATTTTTTTGTCTTATTAATTTTTTATATATCTCAAAAATAGCCCAAGTTCTCACAGAACCATACAACTTTCAATATTGTCAAACACACCAAGTGATTTATCACATTATATATCCCCATCTTCCTCTTCCTGTTTTATTCCTTTGTTATAATTTCCTGAAAAAGGGGTGCACAGAAGGTAAATACTTTGTGATTTTGCTTCTCGGAAAAGGTTAGCATTCTATCTTCACATTTGATTGATGGTTTGACAAGATACACAAATCTACAGAAAATACTTTTGCATCAGAATTCTGAAAGCATTGTTCCATTGTCTTTTAGTTTCCAACTAGAAGGTGAGTCTAATACAGCCTGAATCCTGTCCCTCAGTATACATAGCAGAGATTTCTTATGGTCAGCAATACCTAGTTTGCCTGTCCTGTTTGGGCATCAGGGAGGACTGCACATTCCAACTCCCTAGGACTGAAGAAGGTTCATAGGACTGATGCTTGCCAGGGCTAAAGTATTTAAAAGAAAGTAAAAGCTTTTTACATCTTATGCCACTACAGGAACTCCAGAGTTTCTAGAGTTTGTGTGCTCCGGAAAAGGATGCCTTTGAGTACCTCTTCCAGAGCTCTGAGACCTGGCATTGGGGAGATGCTCTTTCTCGCTTGGATACCTTGGAAACTAGGAAGAAGAAATCCCTGTAGTTACTGACTAAAGATTCAGATAAAGTGAAGGAATTTTTTGAAAAGTTACAACACACACTGGATCAAAAGAAGAATGAAATTCTGTCTGACTTTGAGACCATGAAACTTGCTGTTATGCAAGCATATGACCCAGAGATCAACAAATTCAACACCATCTTGCAGGAGTAACAGATGGCCTTTAACATTGCTGAGGCTTTCAAAGATGTGTCAGAACACATTGTATTTCTGCAACAGATGCAGGAGTTCAGGGAGAAAATCAAAGTAATCAAGGAAACTCCTTTATTTCCCTCTAATTTGCCTGCAAACCCTTTAATGAAGAACTCTGATACCAGTCAGTGGGAAGACATAAAACTAGTTGATGTGGATAAACTTTCTTTGCCTCAAGACACTGGCACATTCATTGGCAAGATTCCCTGGAGCTTTACTATCTTATGATGATAGTTAAGACTCCATCTTCCTAGATCCCTGAGTGACAATGTGGAGCAGAGTGGTCTTCCTCACCATGGACACGTAGCATGAATGAGAAATGTTTGTTGAGTTGAGCCATTAAAGATTTCATGGCTTGGCCAGGCGCAGTGGCTCACACCTGTAATCCCAACACTTTGGGAAGCCAAGGCGGGCTGATCACCTGAGGTCGGGAGTTTGAGACCAGCCTGACCAACAGCCTAACCATCACTATTAAAAATACAAAATTAGCCAGGCATGGTGGTGCATGCCTATAATCCCAGCTACTCGGGAGGCTGAGGCAGGAGAATCGCTTGAACCTGGGAGACAGAGGTTGCTGTGATTGCGCCATTACACTCCAGCCTGGGCAACAAGAGCAAACCTCCAAAAAAAAAAAGATTTCATGGCTTATTTGTTACTATATTATAAATTTAGCTTATTATGACTATATGATACCCTTTGTTTCTCTCTAGGTTTCAGAATCTTCTCTTTATCCCTGGTGTTCTTAAATTTCATATTCCTCAATGTGTAGTCTCTTTTTTGTTTTTTCTTAAATGAGGTGAAATTCACATAACATAAAATAACCATTTTAAAGTGAATAAGGCCGTAGAATTTAGTATATTCACTATGTTGTACCTAGTTCCAAAACATTTCATTACCTAAACAAAAACCCTATACCCACTAAGCATTTACTCCCCACCTCCACTTTACCAGTTCCTGGCGATCACACGTCTGCTTGCTATCTCTATGGATTTACCTGTTCTGGGTATAAATAAAACAATATAACATATGACACTCTGTGTCTGGCTTAGTGTGTGGTCTTTTAAATATACTGTGCTAAGTATTCAGTAATTTTTTCAGTTTACAAGCTCATATCTTTCATTTCTGGGGAATTATCTTGTACTATATCTATTTAATTGATAAATTATTCCATTCTCTCTCTCTCCCCTCTTCTCCCGCTCTGGAATTCACTATTAAGATGTAAGATCTCTAGGATTAGCCCCCAAATTTTCTTTAATTTTCCCTCTTAAAAAAAAAATGAAACTCTTGCCTTTTTTGTTATATTTTCTGGGATATTTCCTCTACTTTCTCCTCAAGCCTTCTATAGTTCTTAAAAATCTAGTATCATATTTTTAGTTTTCAAAAATTCTATGTGCACTCTGCTCCTTTAAAAAAGTATCATCTTTATCTTGTTTAATTCATGAAACTTTAAAAATCATACTTTTAGGTGGCACACAGTGGCTCACACCTGTAATCCTAGCACTCTGGGAGGCCGAGGTGGGTTGATCACCAGAGGTCAAGAGTTTGAGACTAGCCTGGCCACATGGTGAAACACTATCTCTATTAAAAATAAAAAAATTAGCTAGGTTGGGTGGCAGGTGACCATAATCCCAGCTACCGAGGAGGCTGAGGCAGGAGAACTGCTTGAACTCAGAAGGTGGAGGTTGCAGTGAGCTGAGATCACACCACTGTACTCCAGCCTGGGTGACAGAGTGAGACGCCGACTCAAAAAAAAAAAAAAAAATTTGACTTTTAAAAAAGTTTCTGCTTTTTACCTTTTTTCTATTTCGTCCCTACTCATATTTTTGTTTGTGTTTTAATTTGTTTTAATCTCTTTGTCAAGAAAGAATTCCCTCAAAAGTCTGATCTTGGCTTTCTCTTCATATTCAAGGATGAGGCAACAAGAAGCTGACAAAGTCCTATATGCATGTGCTGGGCTTATTATACCCACTGGGCCACAAAGTGGCAGTTTGTTTAGAGACTTCTATTTTTTTATTTTTATTTTTTTGAGACAAGGTCCGGCTCTATCACCCAAGCTGGCGTGCAGTGGCATGATCTCCGCCCACTGCAATCTCTACCTCCCAGGTTCAAGCCATCATCCCACCTCAGCCTCCTAAGTAGCGGTGTCCACAGGTACACACCACCATGCCTGGCTGATTTTTTACATTTTCTCTAGAGACAGGGTATTGCCATGTTGCCTAGGCTGGTCTTGAACTCCTGAGTTCAAGCAATCTGCCTGCCTTGGCCTCCCAAAGTGCTTCCAATAGCACCTTGAGACAGTTTAAATATCAGTATCGATAGGTATTTCTTTTTATCTGATCAGTTTCTCTGGAGTAGAACCCTATAACTGCCTTTTTGGGGAGTATAAGCATGTTGACCTGCATTCAGATTCAGTATACAGACTTTCATTTAACTCTCCCACTTTTCCCCCCAGTGAGATGCTCATACCTACCCTCAGACATATCTGAAATACCCCTCTACAGACTCTCCATTTCAGCCTCCAGAGAGCAAACCTTCAGTCTTTCTGAACAAGGAAAGAGATACTCGTCTGTCTGTGTGGACAAGAATATGAAAAATGAGCCTGGTGTGGTGGATCACACCTGTAATCCCAGCACTTTGGGAAGTCGAGGCAGGTAGATCGCTTAAGCCCAGGAGCTCGAGACCAGCCTGGGCAGCATGGCAAAACCTTGTCTCTAGTAAAAATAGAAAAATTAACTGGGTGTGATGATGCGTGCCCTTAGTACCAACTACTTGGGAGACTGAGGTGGGAGGATCGATACCTGTGAGGTCATGGCTACAGTGAGCCAAGATCATGCCACTGTACTATAGTCCAGACGATAAGAGTCTCTGTCGAAGAAGAAGAAAGAAGGAAGAAGGAAGAAGGGAAAGAGGAGAAACAGGAGGAGGAGGAGGAAGAGAAGGAAGAAGAAAGTTCAAACTATTCCTTATATAAACTTTCAATCCTGTTTTTAGCAACCATGTATTCCTGCCTTACCTGACAGGTATTAAGTGCCTCTTAGCCACAGTTTTAACTTGGTTTTCTGAGGTTTCCTTTACCCCAGAGCAGGCCTTTAGAAAAGAAAAAGTAGAGACGCAAATCTCTTACCACTCAATTGTATGTTACACATCTTCTAAAATTTTGTTGACATCTATTATCTGCTGTAGTCTTTTCTTTCGTTCTCTTGTCTTTGTGACTTATGCTTTATGATTTATTTTTTTTTGACATGGAGTTTCGCTGTTGTTGCCCAGGCTGGAGTGCAATGGTGCGATCTCGGCTCACTGCAACCTCCGCCTCCTGAGTTCAAGCGATTCTCCTGCCTCAGTCTATCGAGTAGCTGGGATTACAGGCATGTGCCACCACGCCCAGTTAATTTTTGTATTTTTAGTAGAGTCGGGGTTTCTCCCTGTTGGTCAGGCTGGTCTTGAACTTCTGACCTCAGGTGATCCGCCTGCTTTGGCCTCCCAAAGTGCTGGGATTGCAGGCATGAGCCACGGCACCCGGTCAACTTAGGCTTTTTACAATATTTTATCATGAATGGGTCCATTCACCATATTTAATCAAGTTTACTGCCTCCCTTTGGAAACTCTACTCCTTTAACTTCTAGAATATCACTCACTCCGACTTTTATGTGCTTGCTCATTCCTTCCTTTTTAGGCTTTTATTGCCTTCCCCTTTCTCTGATTATAATCTAAATATATGTGTGTTAGTCTTCAAGATTTCTGTCAACAACAACATTTTTTGGTGGCTTTAACTACCTTGAGTAATTTCTAAATGTTGATGTCAAGTCTAGCATTCTTTGGCCCCAGAACCCTACTGTCCATTGTCCTACTATTTTCCAAACATCTTCAACCAGAAATTCCACAGGGACTTTCTGGGTAAAGAAATCTCACCATGTCTAAAACTTAAATCTCACCATGTCTAAAACTGAAATTATCTTCTCTTCCATTCTCCTAAATGAGCTTGTTATCTCTCCTCTCTAAGCTTACATTCCTTCATTCACATCTCTCATAAGTTATATTGTGACTACCCATTATGTCTACCTTGCCCAACTTACTATGAATTCCTTGAGGGAATATATTCATTCTTTCAAATATTTACTATGCACCAGGCACTCACAATGGATTACCAAGATAAATGAGAGAAATATAGAAATTTAGAATCTGGTGAAAGTAGAGAAATACTTTATTAATAATTTAATTCCTAATACACTTTCAAAACATACATAATAGTTGTTTGCAAATACCTTTTACATGAATATAGTAGATAATAAAATAGTATAAACACAGACTTTGAAAGCTATTCCAGTCTTTCTCTAGTATGTTGAAGATCTACATACCTGCCTGTTTAAAAATTATAAACATATATCAGAAGATTGTAATTTATTGCTCAAAACTCACTCTTAGAACAAAATCTGAAGTTCCTACCATAACCTACAAGGTTCCTTGTGATCTACCCTAGGGGTCAGCCAACTATACCCCCATGGGGTCAAATCCAACCTGCTGCCTGTTTAGCAAATAAAGTTTTATGGGAACATAGCCAGGTCCATTCATTTGCATATTTTCCATGGTTACTTTCCCCTAAAATGGCAGGACTGAGTAGTTGCCAGAGACCTTACAGCCTGCAAAGCCTAAAATATTTACTACCTGGCCTTTTATTTTAAAAAGGTATTTGAGTTCTTCTAAAACTCCACTCTCAGTCTTGGGGTTTCATATGGTTTTCATTTCACACACTTCTTCCAGACACGCATACTACTCAGCTTAGTTCCATCTCTGTTCAGCCACATACTCCCTTTGTTGTTCCCTATCCCCTTACAGTCTTTGTTTTCTTCAGTGGACTCATCACTTCCTAACATATTAGTTTTTTAGTTTATTAGTTTTTGTCTCCTCAAGAGAATGTAAACTCTATGAAGGCAAAGCTTTCTTTGTCTTACTCACTTCTAATAACCCAACAGTTAAAATAATGCCTGGTACATACATATTTAATTAATCTTTGTGGAATAAATTAATTGAGCATCTATGTTTAAAGGGATCAAAAGAAAAAATTATTTCGATGTTTCTTCATCCTAAAAAAAATGGATTAAATTAAATAAGTTAATATATATTAAAGTATGTACAGTACTGGTTTATAAGTACTAAATAATGATTAGCTGCTTTTATTTATTTAAGAGATGGCATCTTTTTTTTCTTTTTTTTTTTTTTAAAGACGAGGTTTCACCATGTTGGTCAGGCTGGTTTTGAACTCCCAACCTCAGGTGATCCACCCGCCTTGGCCTCCAAAGTGCTTGGATTACAGGCGTGAGCTACCACGCCCAGCCAAGAGATGGCATCTTGCTACGTTGCCCAGGCTGGAGTACTATGGTTTTTCACAGCATGATCATTGTGAACTGCAGCCTCCAACTCCTGGGCTCAAGGGATCCTCTGGCCTCAGCTTCCCAAGTGGTTGGGACTACAGGCATGTATAACTGCTCCTGGCTAATTAGCTCTTATTATCACTATTGAAATTATTTAAAGTTATATTTTCAAATTTTGTGAATCACTAGAGGTCTGTAAATAAAGAAAAAATATATTTTAAAAAAGTCTATAACCATTGAATCTCAAACTTGATATAGAGACCTCAATGCTTTGGGAGTCACTAGCGTAATACATACAATCAAGGTGAGATCAGAGATCTCTGCCTGTTACTTTAACCCTTTAGAGACTTAAGAGAGAACTTTCCTGTCATTATAACTGCAGGTCTTGAAAGAGCTATCTAACTTGGTATAACTGAAAGAGAGATAGAGTAGAAGGCTTTCTTTCTTTTTTAAAACTTTGTTTTTTCTTTTTGAGATAAAGTCTCACTCTGTCACCCAGACTGGAGTGCAGTGGTGCCATCATGGCTTACTACAGCCTCCCGCTCTAGGGCTCAAGTGATCTTCCCATCTCAGACTTCAGGCAGCTACAACTATAGGCATGTGTTACCATGCCCAGATAATTTATTTTTATTTTTGTAAAGACATGGTCTCACTATGTTGTTCAGGCTGGTCTTGAACTCCTGGACTCAAGTGATCCTCCCACCTTGGCCTCTCAAAGTACTAGGATTACAGGCATAAGCCACTGCACGTGGCCTTAAAACTCTCTTTATGAGGGATACTCTAGAGAAGTGATTATTCATTTTCCACTACTTTTAAACTATATTTATTATTTTTAAAAATGATATACAAAAAAATATAAAACACAAAGTGAGGCCAGGCACGATGGCTCATACCTGTAATCCCAGCACTTTGGGAGGCCAAGTAGGGGCAGACCACCTGAGGTCAGGAGTTCAAGAGCAGCCTGACCAACATGGAAAAACCCTGTCTCTATTAAAAATACAAAATTAGCTGGGCATGGTGGCGCATGCCTGTAAACTCAGGAGGCCGAGGCAGAAGAATTGCTTGAACCTGGGAGGCAGTGGTTGCAGTGAGCTGAGACAGATCCGTTGCATTCCAGCCTGGGCAACAAGAGGAAACCTCCATCTCAAAAAAACAAAAACAACAACAACAAAAAAACAAAAAACCCCACAAAGGTAGAGGTTAATACATTTTCATAAAGCAAATGTCTATGTGACCACAGCCCAAGTCAGGAATAGAACCATCCCACCAATCCCTATAGCCCTCCACTTTCTCCCCTCCAATAAAAACCCCTTCATCTCCCATAAAGGTAACTAACTATCCTTTTATGGTATTTAATTTCTTATATTTCTTTATAGTCATACTACCCAATATACTTGACCAAATAATATAATTTTAGTGGTTTTGAACTTTATATAAATGGAATACTATATAGTATATATTCTTTTGTGTCACACTTTTTTTCCACCCAATATGCCCCAGTGTATTGATCCATTTAACTACTGAGGGTCTTTTTGGCTGTTTCTAGTTTGGATCTAATGTGAATAATGCTGGTATGAACATTCTTGAATTTGTACCTGATATGTATGTGCAGGCATTTCTGTAGGGAACCTACCAAGGAGCAGAACTGGCGGTATAATATGTTTGACATTTAAGTACCATCATCTAAAAATTTAGTTTAGTCAGAAGACTGTCAAATCTTGTCAAAGACTGAACAGAGAGAACCAAATTTACTTCTTGGTTGACAGAAATAAATTATGTACTAACCATATTACTATGTGGCATAAAATAAAAAATGAGAATGCAAACAATACATTCAAAAGAAATTCAAAAGAGGCTGAGCATGGTGGCTCATGCCTGTAATCCCAATGCTTTGAAAGGCCAAATGAGGAGGATCACTTGAGCCCAGAAGTTTGAGACAGCTGTTGAGTGCTTAAAGCTAAAGAGTCATTTTCCGTACTTGACAGCTACAACTAATTGAAACACTAAAGCAGAAGATAAACTCAAACAGCACAGACTATCTGATGATACTGATGTCAGTTGCCTATGGATATGAGACAAATTGCCTGGAAGAGAGGAAGGAGTGAATATAAAAGAATGAGACAATCTGCTGCTGTAACTGCCAACCTGGAAAATTTTTCTAAGTCTCAAAATTGGGTTTCATTAAGGAAATGTTATGATCAGGACATCAAAATAATGTGCTTGACACCAAATTTTTAAAATGGCAGGCATACTGGTAATTATGTACAGCTTCTACACCTCCCCTACATGTTTTCTGCCTGCTAACTAACGTACCTCTCAGCGTGCCATGCATTATTTACAGCACCTAATAAATACTCTCTCAATTAATTTTCATAATTCTATAAGATAGATACTACCATCCCACTTTATAAATGAGGAAATCAAAGTTTAAAGAGGTCAATTTGCCCAGTATCATACTGCCAGTGAGAGTGAACCAGAATTCACAATAAGATCCCTCTGATTGAATTATAAACATTATAAATAGAAATGAGCTAATGTTACCTGAAAGATCACCAAGGGCAAATATGACGAAAAAATTGAGATTAGAATTAATCTCAAGACTCAAATTAAGTTACAATTGGCATTCAAACAAGAAAATTATTTCCCTTCTAAAATAATTAATGAAGCAGAAATAGAGACACAGAACCTCATAGGAGAGGCTCTGATGAGGTTCCCAATTTTAATAATACAGACTTTCATAACGTTACTCATTATTGCAGCAAAATTAAATCAGTTAAAGTAACTCTTGCTATAAAAGATGTTGTGCCTTTTCATAAAAACAGTTCCAGAAGCTATTTGTCCTAAAACTTATGAAGGAAGAGGCCTAGTGCAGTGGCTCATGCCTGTAATCCCAGCATTTTGGGAGGCCAAGGTATGTGGATCACCTGAGTTTCAGACCAGCCTGGCCAACATGGCAAAACCCTGTCTCTATTAAAAATACAAAAAAAAAAATTAGCCAAGTATGGTGGCAGGAACATGTAATCCCAGCTACCTGGGAGGCTGAGGCAGGAGAATTGCTTGAACCCGGGAGGCAGAGGTTGCAGTGAGCTGAGATCGAGCCACTGCACTCCAGCCAGGACGACCGTGCATGACTGTTAAAAAAAAAAAAAAAAAAAAGGGGGAAAAATGGGGAAAAAGGATTTAAAATTCAAGGATAGACTGAAAATAAAATGAAAGAGACCAATTTCAAGAATATGGAAACAGATGTTTTTTAAGAAGCAACAGTATACATACAAAAACACCACTAGCATGAATTTAGGACTGTCAACTGGAAAGTTATATTAGGAGAAAATCTGGTAGATATGTTAGAAAATGGGCTGAGTAGGGAAGTGATGAGTACAAACAAACAACTCTCCAATGTAGCCTAGACTGGAAAAACTACTCTAAGAATAAAAAAATAAAATTAACATCTAGCTTACTCTCAGAGTATTCCTATAACAGGGACATAGCCTATTATGAGCGGGGAAACATGCCAAATGTTTTCTATTATTTGCCATAAACTGCTTTGGCTTAGAGAAATAAAAGTTTACAAAACGAAAATCTAAAAATTTGTTTCAAGTAGAATACGTAATCAGAATATTGAGATTGTTGAGAGAGGCTGACCTCACAGAGTGATGAAAAATAAACATGCAGTCACACGAGCAACATCAATTCAATGCATTACTCCAAATAAGGCAATTTCTATGTGAGAGCAAAGCCCTAACAGAAAAGAGGGAATGAGAAAAGCATATACAGATAGTGACTAAAATGTTTCCTAGTTATAGGGGTGGGAGGCAGAGAGACAGATTTTTTTTGGAAATTAGGAAAAAAACAGTAAGACATGAAATATTAAGAAAATTAAACTAATAATAACAAAAAGTTAAATCTCATCATCATATTAAACATGGATTAAGAATACATTCTCAGATCTCAGGTGTTCAAGGAAAGAATACAAGGCATGAGGTTTACTTTAGGGCACTGACCCTATCATCAAGAGAGAAATGCCCTTGGGGAGTAGGCAGTTTGTCTCTACAAAGCAGACCTCAGAGAAAAATTTCTCTGGCATTCAGCAGTGATGCCTCTCTCCTCATGAGGACAGAAAGTAGCAAAAGAAATCAGAGGGGCAGGCAGCAGTCCAGAGAAGGCTGTCTCTTGCTCTATGCCCAAGTAATGGCAGTTCTCCATGTCCTTTCACCCTTCATCTTTCCACTAAGCATACAAGTTAATCAAGTGATAGAGTTCACGGATATGTATGAAACAGATTTAGTGATACATGATTTGTACTCAGAAAGCATCTTTAGCAGAACACAGAAAGTCTCAATGTATCCATTAAGTTTATATGGTAAACTTTAAGAAACTAAAATTTGCGGAGAAACTGAATGTGGAGTTTTGCCTAAACCAAGCTCATGTCTGAATTCCTGAAGAGGAAAATATTGCTGAAGCTTTTTTAGCAAGTTTTACTGGAGTGACTTGCTAATTCTAGATTGTATGCAGTAAAGATCTTTTAATAGAGAATATTTACTTTACAGTTCTGAAATTATGCTCAACACTATTTAAATCTCTGTTCAAAGTCCAATTTTTCTTGTCTGGAATTTAAAGATTTTCTCCAAAAAGAGAATTTTTTCTTTAAAAAGTCTGTTTTACCATAAAAGGAAAACAAATTGAAATGTGTTCCAACTCACTTATTTTCTACAACTTGTAAATGGAGAGAGCCAACAACCAAATTGTTCTCTTATAGATTCACATACATAAACTAAAAAATCTGTCATTATATTAAAGACAGACTTGAAAAATCCTATTGAAATAAACTATCTGCTTTCTAATTTTTTTTTTTTTTTCTGAGATAGAGTCTTGCGCTTTCACCCAGGCTGTAGTGCAGTGGCGTAATCTCGGCTCACTGCAATCTCTGCCTCCTGGGTTCAAGCAATTCTGCTGCCTCAGCCTCCCGAGTAGCTGGGACTACAGGCATGCGCCACCAGGTCCAGCTAATTTTTTTTGGTATTTTTAGTAGAGACAAGGTTTCACCACGCTGGCCCAGATGGTCTTGATCTCCTGACCTTGTGATTGGCCAGCCTCGACCTCCCAAAGTGCTGGGATTACAGGTGTGAGCCACTGAGCCTGGCCCTGCTTTCTAATTTTTCAAACACATGGTGAATTACACTATAAAAGCACTAATAAATAATGGAAGCTAGGTATTTAACATTTGCTTTTTAAAAGACATGAAACATAAAGCAGCACTGCACACAAATATATATACTTCATATTCAAAATTATAAATCAATTCAAGATACCTATCAATGAAAATAATGGCAAAAAAACCTTGTGTGCTTGTTAATATGTAATCCAAAATTGCTTTAAAAGTGCTTGAGTATAAATTTCCTTAAGATATTTGCTGAATTCCTCGTTTATAATATTAAGAATACTTATTAAACACAACAATTTTTACAATGACAGCAAGTCATAAAATTACAAAATGTCCCTTCTGACAACAAGTCAAACCAGAGGCAACCCTCGCTTTTTCCCAACTCTGGTTACCCAAATTTAAGGAAACAAACAGATTTGGAAAATTTTGAAACACCTCTGGAATCACCAATAACCAAATGCTTACTACTTGCTACCTGAAACTCAGACCCAAACAGATTCCAATATTAGGCCTCTCCTTAGCTACCAGAACTTAAAGCCTAAACTTTCTCTGTTTGCATTCAAGGACCCAAAGGATTCAGATGTCTGGGAATACTTATTTTCTGTTGTTGTTTTGTTGTTGTTGTTGTTGTTGTTTTGAGACAGGTTCTTGGTCTGTAGCCCAGGCTGGAGTGAAATGGTATGATCATGGTTTATTGCTGTCTTGATCTCATGAATTCAAGCAATCCTCCTGCTTCAGACTCCTGAGTAGCTGGGACACAGGCGTGTTAACACCATGGCCAACTAATTTTTTTGTACAGATGGGGTGTCACTATGTTGCCCAGGCTGGTTGCAAACTCCTGGGCTCAAGCAATCCTCCCACCTTGGCCTCCCAAAGTGCTGAGATTACAGGAATGAGCCACTACACCTGGCTTTTTCGCTGTTCTTTGGTCCACCAAAGGGTGGACAAAAATGGAATTTTATATTTGGAATTTTTTCTTTTATGTATGTACTACCTGTTTAGTATTTTCCCATGCTATTACATAGTCCTCATAAACATCATTTTATTAGCTAACATTCCCACTGAAGGGATTTGGTGTAATTTGTATAAATTCTGTGCTATTTCTGCATGTTTATTTGGTCCATTTTCCTCCATAACTATGATGCAACAAAAATCTTAAAATAGCTTTTATGTATTTAAAGCAAACTTTATTCTGTGTTACAAACACAGCTAAGTATTTTATGCTATTTTAAGTGAAATGTTCAATAATAAGATAGACATTAAAAAGTAAAAAGTTTTTCTTTCTTTTTTTTTTGTTTTGTTTTGAATTGAGATAGAGTTTTACTCTTGTTGCCCAGGCTGGAGTGCAATGGCATGATCTTGGCTCACTGCAACTTCTATCTCCTAGGTTCAAGTGATTCTCCTGCCTCAGCCTCCTGAGTAGCTGGGACTACAGGCACCCACCACCATGCCCAGCTAATTTTTTTTTTTAAGATAGGGTCTCTCTCTGTTGCCCAGGCTGGTCTTGAACTCAAGCAATCCCCCTGTCTTGGCCTCCCAAAGTGCTGGGATTACAGGCATGAGTGATCATGCCTGGCCTCTCACCTTCATCTTAATCTGCCTAAATAGTATTACACCTTTTTTTATTTTTAAGATGGAGTCTCACTCTGTTGCCCAGGCTGGAGTCCAGTGGTGCCATCTCGGCTCACTGCCACCTCTGCCTCCCAGGTTCAAGCAATTCTCCTAGCTCAGCCTCCCGAGTAGCTGGGATTACAGGTGCCTGCCACCATGTCCAGATAATTTTTTGTATTTTTAGTAGAGGCAGGGTTTTACCATCTTGGCCAGGCTGGTCTTGAACTCCTGACCTCGTGATCCACCCGCCTCAGCCTCCCAAAGTGCTAGGATTACAAGCGTGAGCCACCACACATCCGGCCTAATTTTGTTTTGTTGTTTTGTTTTGTTTTTTTGAGATAGAGTCTTGTTCTGTAGCCCAGCTGGAATGCAGTGGCATGATCTTGGCTCACTGCAACCTCCGCCACCGGAGTTCAAGCGATTTCTCTGCCTCAGCCTCCCAAACAGCCTCCCAAACAGCTGGGACTACAGGCACGCACCACCATGCCCGGCTAATTTTTTGTATTTTAGTAAGAATGGCATTTTGCCATGTTGGCCAGGATGGTCTCCATCTCCTTACCTTGTGGTCCACCCACCTGGGCCTTCCAAAGTGCTGGGATGTTGTATTTTGTATTTTTAGTAGAGATGGGGTTTCACCATGTTGGTCACGCTCATCTTGAACTCCTGTCCTCAAGTGATCCACCTGACTCAGCCTCCCAAAGTGCTGGGATTATACTCGTGAGCCACTTTGCCCATTTTTTTTTCACCTCAAAGAGACAGAGTCTCACTATGCCTTAGGCTTGAGTCATCTTCCCACCTCAGCCTCCTGAGTAGCTGGGACTACTGGCAAAAGGTTTTGTTTTAAGTAAGCCAGTAATAATAACAAAATAAAACAAGGATTTTTTTGCAATTTATAACCAAGTAAATATTCTTTTGATAATTACTTGTTCTCATTTCTTAGGGTTCAAAATATAAATCTCAGAAATTCAAAATAAAAATCTTTCTTCTAAATATGTGTATTTTTTTTTTTTTTTTGAGACGGAGTCATGCTCTGTCACCAGGCTGGAGTGCAGTGGCACAATCTTGGCTCACTGTAACTTCCACCTCTCGGGTTCAAGCGATTCTCCTGCCTCAGCCTCCCGAGTAGCTGGGTTACAGACGCATGTCACCACCCCCAGCTAATTTTTGTATTTTTAGTAGAGGCAAGGTTTCACCATGTTGGCTGGGATGGTCTTGATCTCTTGACTTTATGATCCACCCACCTTAGACTCCCAAAGTGCTGGGATTACAGGTGTGTGCCACAGCGCCTGGCCAAGATTTGTATTTTACTTTTTTAGAGACAGGGACTTGCTCTGTTGCCTAGGTTAGAGTACAGTAGCATGACCATAGCTCACTGCAGCACTGAGCTCCTGGGCTCAAGGGGTCCTCCCACCTCAGCTTTTTTGAGTAGCTAGGGTTACATACATGTGCCATCACTCCTGCATAATTATGTTGTTGTTGTTGAGACGGAGTCTTGCTCTGTTGCCCAGGCTGGAGTGCAGTGGCGCAATCTCGGCTCACTGCAACCTCCATCTCCTGGGTTCGAGTGATTCTCCTGCCTCAGCCTCCTGAGTAGCTGGGACTATGGACGTGTATCACCACGCCCAGCTAATTTTCTGTATTTTTAGTAGAGATGGAGTTTCTCCATGTTGGTCTCAAACTCCTGACTCAAGTGATCAGCCTGTCTCAGCCTCCTCAAGTGCTGGGATTACAGGCATGAGCCACAGCACTCGGTCCCTCCTGGATAGTTTTTTAAAGTTTTTTTTTCTGTAGGGACAGGGTCTCACTATGTTGTCCAAGCTCGTCTCAATCTCCTGGCTTCAAGGGATCCTCCGCCTAGGCCCATCAAAGTGTTGGATTACAGATGTGAGCCACAGTACCTGGCCTAAAGATTTGCATTTTAGATTATATATTCTTTTAGTTGATTATCAGTGGACACCAATTATTTTGCCCCGTGCCAATTTCCCATAATTGTAAGGTATGACCCTTACAATCCCCAAGTGATCCTGAGGTAGTGGGGCAGGGTGGCAGGGAGCACGTATGCATGAATATCTACAAAATGAAATTATGAGCATAAAAACTTGGGAACCCACATTTCAAATAAAGGAAGAGCAGAATGAGAAGAATGCCTGAGAAAGTGTTTGCTTGATAGGAAAAAGCACAGACATTATTAATAAATCTTTACTACACAAGACGACATTTACTTAACAAAACCAAGAGAATTATCATAACCTGACAATTGTTATAGATTTAAGCAGCTTTTCTGACTTTCAAGTAAAAAGAAATTCATTATATCTTTCTTCAGAATTCAGCAGAGGTCTAAATCACTTCAAAAGCCAATCTATCATTTTTTTTTTTTTTTTTTGAGATGGAGTTTCACTCTTATTGCCCAGGCTGGAGTGCAATGGCACAATCTTGGCTCAATGCAACCTCTGCCTCCCGGGTTCAAGTGATTCTCCTGCTTCAGCCTCCTAAGTAGCTGGGATTACAGGTACCCGCCACCATGCCCAGCTAACTGTTTGTATTTTTAGTAGAGATGGGTTTTCATCATGTTGGTCAGGCTGGTCTTGAATTCCTGACCTGACCTCAGGTGATCTACCCACTTCAGGTTCCCAAAGTGCTGGGATTACAGGCATGAGCAACCGCCACCACGACTGGCCTTTTTTTTTTTTTTTTGAGACAGAGTCTTGCTGTTGCCACCCCAGGCTGGAGTGCAGTGATATGATCTCAGCTCGCTGCAATCTCTGCCTCCTGAGTTCAAGCAATTCTCCTACCTCAGCCTCCCTAGTAGCTGGGATTACAGACGCCTGCCACCATGCCTGGCAAATTTTTATATTTTTGGTAGAGATGGGGTTTCACCATGTTGGCCAGGCTGGTCTCAAACTCCTGACCTCAGGTGATTCACCTGCCTTGGCCTCCCAAAGTGCTAGGGTTACACTTAGGATTAACTAAGTGTTAGTTATTTATTTTGAGACAGAGTATTGCTCTGTTGCTCAGACTGGAGTGCAGTGGTGCAATCTCAGCTCACTGCAATCTCTGCCTACTAGGTTCAAGCGATTCTCCCACCTCAGCCTCCCATGCAGCTGGGATTATAGGTGTGTGCCACCATGCCTGGCTAATTTTTGTATTTTTAGTAAAAATGAATTTCACCATGTTGGCCAGGCTAGTCTCAAACTCCTGACCTCCAGTTATCCACCTGGCTTGGCCTCCCAAACTGCTGGGATTACATCCTTGAGCCACCACACCTGGCCTCTTTAAAATATTCTTAATGATAGCCTTGTAAAACTTCCCAAGGCTTTGTAGTTGAGGTCAGATTGTGGGACAATCTAATGCTACTACCCTCTCTAGAAAGCTGCTGCTACTCTGAGGGCCATCTTCAGAATGGAACGCCCAAACTAAATAATTATTTTTGTGGCTTCATTTACTCTTAAGAAATTTATTAAGGAACCTGAAAATTAGTAAGCTTGAAAGCTTCTCCCTTTTTTATGGTGGCTAATATGAAATGCTCAGCTCTGTGAAGGCAAATCCAACAGAAATATTTTTCTCAAAAGAGAGAAACAGAAACAGTACGAAAAGGTTTGCTGCTGTCTGAAGATGGCCTTTTAAGCTCTTCTGCTATAACAAACACATTGAAATTCTCATTTTACCTCTCACTTTTCAGTTTTAGCCCCTAACTTCATCAAAATCAATGTGAAAAATACTCTGTACTCACTCTGGCATTCTATGAATTGATGAATAAAAGTGCAGTCCCCGCCACTCTTTGAAAGCAAGTGCTCTAATAAAGAAAGAAACACCTTTAAGGATATAGTTTGTTGCTGTCTTTGAAAACCAACAGCAAAGGTAGGAAAACTGATATGTGTAAACATGGGTACTACTAGACTAATAAAGGCTCAATATATTTTGTTACTAAAAGCAGACATATTTTGGAGTCAAATGACTTAAAATTATTATTAATTTGTACACTGAATAGTTAGCTTTTAAAGGTGCAGTTTTTAATCCAAAGAGCTCAAGAAAATCACACAAATATATTGCTTTAAAATGGTTCCACTTTAACGGTTCTTCTACCTTTCGTCCATTAGAGTTCAAAAAATATCCTTAAATAATTTAATTTCATTTGTCATTATTAAATTAATTTTCAAGTGATTGTTCTATAACACTCCCTCTTCAAAGCTATTCACTGTTAAGAGGTAAAAGGTAAATAAGAATATCATAATACCATAAAAATTTTAAGAAACTGATGTAATATTTTAAGTTTTAAATATTCATTTCACAATCTTCCCTTATGAGTCACCTTAATCTGTACCTCATACAGTATTAAAACATTAAATTGTTTATCTCTGCCCAAATGATCAAAATCAGTGTCTATCCATTTCAAAATAAGGGTAAATGGTCTTGCTCAAGTCAAACAGAATTTATTTTTCATTTAAAAAAATGGATAGAGACAATAAAAATCTAACATAGTAGTTAAATAAAAGTTTCAGCTCTTTTCTTATAATAATCTTTATTTGTTGTGATTTAAAGAGTTACTTCTGAATCTGGATAATGTCCTTCAACATGTATTTATACTTGATCTTAGCCAAAAGGCCGAGAAGCGATCAACATGTATTTATATCGTTCAAAACTACCAAATCGATTTTGGAAGTTAAAGTGTTAAAAACATATTCTGACATGATGACTACCTGGAAAGTGTGAAAGCACCAGAATCTGTCAAAGGGGACACGAGTTGGCACCACTC
Source organism: Plecturocebus donacophilus (assembly GCA_004027715.1). Classification (NCBI taxonomy): domain Eukaryota; kingdom Metazoa; phylum Chordata; class Mammalia; order Primates; family Pitheciidae; genus Plecturocebus; species Plecturocebus donacophilus. The sequence goes on along the minus strand of PVKP010012324.1, from coordinate 24,553 downwards.
TCCCTATAAAAGCCTCCTTCCCCTCTCCTCCATCTCAAGTCATGTTACTCCTCAATCGTCTCAACTTTGTAAGAGAGGCAGACACCACCTACTCTGATCACACCTCACCTCTCTTCACATCTTTCTGGTTAGTTACCTTCTTTAATTCTATACTAAAATCTATCATTATGCTTTACGTAGTTACATGGTGAGCAGAGCCTCCTGTCTATCATCACATCACCATCAGTATAAGACAAAAATATGAGGGAAAAGGGTTGATAAAACTTGTGTTTTAGAGAGACCAATGCATTACATACCTAGAATACCATAAAGAGATACAATATAGTCTCAAAAAGAAAAAAATACTAACTGCAACAGAAATTTGAAATAAAAAAGAAATCTAATAAATAAGAATTTGATAACTGGAACTAGAAAAGCAAAACAGGAGCCCTCAGTAAAATAGTAACTGCTCAATAAAAAGCTGTTTTCATAATCCCATTTAAGCTATGGTAACACTTTCAAAACTCAGACTATATCATCATATTAGATGAATAAACTCATTTGGAACCAAATTTTAACTGAAGGACTTAAAAAACATATTTGAAACATATTTCAGACCAACATCAAAGGACTTAAGATGATATTTATTAAAGAGGGACAGCCCACCATTACTTACAAAGTTAACAATCACACTTTCATCTGAACTCTATATTAAAATATTTACTAAACTGGTTTAAATGAAACCCAAGATTAATATAAAAACATAGAGAACCACTCTACTTAAAATACATTTTATTTATACATATGAGTTTCCTATGGATTTTTATTTCTATACCTGTGCTGTCCAATACTATAGCCATTAGCTACTGTAGTTACTGAACCCTTCAAATGTGGCTAGTTCTAACTGAGATGTCCTAAATATAAAACAAATGTGGCTCACGCCTGTAATCCAAGCACTTTGGAGGCCAAGGGGCGGATCACCTGAGGTCGGGAGTTCAAGACCAGCCTGACCAACATGGTGAAACCCCGTCTTTTAAAAAAAACAAATAAATAAAATAAAATAAAAAACAAATGTACAATGATTTAAATGACTTAGTAAGAAAAATGTGTATAAAATATTTCATTAATAATCTATTAATAATTTTAATATTTATTAATATTTAAATAATATTTTGGATAATGACAAAATATATCATTAGAATTTGTTTTATTTGTTTCTATATATATTATAGAGATGGGATCTTGCTATGTTGTCTAGGATCAAGTGCAGTAGTTATTCACAGGTATGACCATGGTGCACTACAGCCTCAAACTCCTTGCCTCAAGGGATCCTCCCACCTTAGCCTCCCAAGTAACTAGGACAACAGGCATGTACCACTGCACCCAGCTTTGTATATTTTTAATGTATGTGATGGTTAATACTGAGTGTCAACTTGAACGAATTGAAGGATACAAAGCATTAATCCTGGGTGTGTCTGTGAGGGTGTTGCCAAAGGAGATTAACATTTGAGTCAGTGGGCTGGGAAAGGCAGACCCACCCTTAATCTGGGTAAGCACAATCTAATCAGCTGCCAGTATGGCTAGAATATAAACAGGCAGAAAAATGTTAAAAGAGAGACTGGCCTACCTCCCAGCCTACATCTTTCTCCTATCCTGGATGCTTCCTGTCCTCGGACACTGGACGCCAAGTTCTTCAGTTTTGGAACTTGGGCTGGCTTTCCTTGCTCCTCAGCCTGCAGATGGCCTATGTGGGACCTTGTGATTATGTAAGTTAATACTTAATGAACTCCCCTGTAATGAGTTAATATTTAATGAACTCTCCTTTATGTATGCAAGTGTGTGTGTGTGTGTCTGTATATACACACACACACATACATATATTAAAAATTGAATTGTATATATATATATACATACATGTATTAAAAATTGAATTCCTGGGTTCAAGGGATCCTCCCCCCTCAGCCTCCCAAGTATCTAGGACTACAGATGTGTACCACCACACTTGGCTAATTTTTAAATTGTGTGTAGAGACAGAGGCCTCACTATGTTGCGCAGGCTGATCTCAAATTCATGGCCTCAAGCAGTCTTCCCTTCTTAGCCTCCCAAAGTGCTGGGATTATAGGCACATGCCACCACAACTCACTAATTTTTTTTTTTTTAATTTTTTTCTTTTTACAGATGGGGTCTCACCATGTTGCCCAGGTTTGTTTCGAGCTTCTGGGCACGAAAATTCTCCCTCACTGGGATTACAGGCACAAGCTACTTTGCCCAGAAGGAAATTTTAAATTATGTATGTAGATCTCATTATATTTATTTTATATTTTTTTGAGATAGGGTCTCACTCTGTCACCCAGGATGAGTGCAGTGGTGTGATCATGACTCACTGCAGTCTTGACCTCCTGAGCTCAAGTGATTCTCCCAACTAGCCTCTTGAGGAGCTGGGACTACAGGCGCACACTACTATGCCTGGCTAATTTTGTTTTTTAAATAGAGATGAGGTCTCACTATGTTGCTCAGGCTGGTGTTGAACTCCTAGACACAAGCAATTCTTCTGCCTTGGTCTCCCAAAGTGCTGGGATTATAGGTGTGAGCCACCACACCCAGCCTTATGTTTATTTGAGACAGCACTGCCCTTTACTCTCTAAGACATTCAAATTATGCTTATTAGATTAAGACACACAAAAAATTTACAGTACAAAACCTGGGCTTTTAGTAGCTACATTATATTTAAGTAATTTAAAAAATGTGATTCACTGAAAGTATTATTAATTTTAACATCTTTAGCTATTTAAAAATATTCTCACAACTATAGTTGGTCCTCTCTCTACTATTTAAATAGAAATTTAGTTAAAATTATACAATATGAGTATGGACATTGGTAATATTGGGATACTTACTAATTTGTTCATTATTATATTACAAGTGATTCAGAATGGAATTATGTGACCTATCTTATTCCAAAGTCCACTTTTAACTAAGTTTTGGTGTATGTCCAGAAATGTATTACTTGGTTTCTTTTAAAATATTCTATTAGTCACTATCATACCACTCAATATATCACCACCAAAAAGCAAGCACACAAATAAGGGAAAAATAATTATATCAAGGAGTTACCTTTAAATATCTAAAATATTTATTCTTAAAATCAAGGAGACTTTTAGTAATTATATTAATGCAATATGAAAACAGTCTATTATTATTCTCATCTAAATCAATTGGAACTGGAAAAAAATTGAAGCAATACTTTCACAACTCTAAACAGTATAAAGATGGTTCCATGTACATAAAAGGATTCTCTTAACTGAAGGAATGAATAGAAGGTTCTCAGCCTGGATTAATACTATTATTAAATCAAGAGGGTGGTAACCAATTGATCTTTTTTTTTTTTTTTTTTGAGACAGAGTTTCACTCTGTTGCTCAAGTTGGAGTACAGTGGCATGATCTGGGCCCACTGATTGCAACCTCTGCCTCCCAGGTTCTAGCGATTCTCCTGCCTCAGCCTCCTGAGTAGCTGGGATTACAGGTGTGCACCACCACCCCCAGCTAATCTTTGTATTTTTTGTAGAGACAGGGTTTCACCAAGTTGTCCAGACCTTGGTGGTCTCAAACTCCTGACCTCAAGTGATCCATCTGCCTCAGCCTCCCAAAGTGCTGAGATTACAGGCATGAGCCACTGCACCTGGCATGAATTTTTTTTTTTTTTTTTTTTTTTGAGACACAGTCTTACTCTCATCGCTCAGGCAGGGGTGCAGCGGCGTGATTTCAGCTCACTGCAGCCTCATCCTCCTGGGCTCAAGTGATCCTCCCACCTCAGCTTCCTGAGTAGCTGGGATTACAGGCATGTGCCACCATGCATGGCTATTTTTGTATTTCTTGTAAAGACAATGTTATGCCATGATGCCCAGGCTGTTCTGGAACTCCTGAGGTCAAGCGATCTGCTTGATCCCAATGAATATAAACTACACCTTTAAAAATTCTCAAACTGAAATCCCATCAAATTGGAATTTTAAAAAGTCGATGCATTTTACACAACATACACAGAATAGTCAAACACCAATGATTAATGAACATTTTTCTTGAGAGTTTCAAAATTCATTATATATGCAATGAGGTTTTGACCTTGCAGCTAACATATACACAGTTACCTGAGTCTATACTGCCAGTTCTTGATTAAAAACCAACCAAACAGAACCAAAAAACCCACCTCCTAACTTTATCAGTTTGATTGCTGCCCAAAGACTTAGGATATTCCCTGATACCTGGAAAAAATATTTTTCTCTCTCTCTCTTTTTCTTTCAGACAGGGTCTCACTCTGTCACCCAGGCTTGGAGTGCAGTGGCACAATTACAGCTCACTGCAGCCTCAACCTCCTGGGCTCAGTTAACCCTCCCACCTCAGCCTCCCAGGTAGTTGGGAATACAAGCACATGCCACAACGCCTGGCTAAGGAAAAAATATTCAAGTTCTGAGTATCAGCTCTGATATCTACCATTAACTTCTGTAGAAAACTGAGATGATAGGCACACAGATTGGTAAACACAGAAAAGACTTTTATTTCTACTGTACTCCAAGCACCTAGTACAGGGTCTGGTACACGGTGTTCAATTAAGGTTGGATGGAAAGAGAGAGGAGGAGGATGACTAGGGATCTTCGAGACTGAAGGATAATAGAGGTCACTGGGTAAAAAGTACCCCATGTAGTAACAGGAAAACCAATGGCTATATGTTTTTGGCAAGAGAGAACACATCTGTCCTGTACGAAGGGTCACAGAACCAACAACTAATAAAAGATTTTTCTGGTGGCAGAAAAAACTGACCCTGTTCTCTCTGATCAGTGAAACAGATGGATAAAGCAGTTTCTTTCAAAGTGAGATTTGGGTAGGGAAAATAAAAAATTTAAAAAAGTAAAAAATAAAAAGAAAGCAGTTTCTATGACATGTCCAAGGGCTCAATAAGCTGTTAAATAAACTTGAATGTTTTAATTGGGGGTCAAGTATCACTGGAAGCAGAACTTGATGAAACAAAATAGTAGCACAGCTCTTTGAAAAACAGAGTGGGGAAAAAGAGCTATATTATATATTGCTAAAGTTGAACTTTATCATTTTCTTATTATTTGAGTAATTGAAATTTCCATATAACAAGAGATATCTAAGAATAGATCACAGCATCAACTCTTACAAAATAAAGGAAAGCTTGATTTTTAAGTGATGGGGTTCAATGATCTGTGAAAGCATGCTTTTCATTCCAAACACTTTAAACCCTGAACAATTTATCCTGCTTAACTACTAAAATGATAACATAAAAGAAAAATATTTAAGTTTTTTACACTACCTTTTTCTGTGCTCCCATTTATTTTAGGTAAGAAGTCATCAACTTGTATCCCTAGGATTAAGACAGTATATCATTGCCTGATCAAAGAAAGTATTACTTTAAATGTGGTCTCAAGCGTAACCATGGCATTCTGTATTTCTAAGATTAAGACTGTAGAGAACACTTTAAGTTTATTTTTACTAGAAGGATTCAACTTGCCATTTTCTATTAATTTTGGGAAAAGGCTATAACTGCTTAGTGGCCTTCCAAAGAACCTTAAAAGAAAAAGGATCCTGCTGTTCATATACTTTTCTTATTTAAATATCTCTAGGTAGAACATCTCAGATGCAGAAAGTTCACTCATCTCAAGGAAAATGATGATGCCCACTGGTGGCAATCAAGCATATTTTTAAAGAAAATTTTCTAAAAGAGTACAGATACTTTATACCTAATATGTTAAACACGCCTTAAAATATTCAGTGTGAGACAGCAAACAAGGTCAAAAGTTTAAGGATAAAATTTAGGTTTAAGAAAGAAATTTGGATAACACCTACCTAAGCTGCTGCATTCTTTAAGAGTTTTCTCCTGAAGATGTTCTAACCGTACTGTAAATAAAAGTCCAAAAAAAAAAAAAAAAAAGATATTTCACAGATAAAAAGAAAAAATAAAATAAAATCAATTTCTGGATTAGCTAACTTACCTTGTAAAGCTGTTAGCCTTTCATTGGTGAAATCATTATCAGCTTGCAAAGCTTCTATTTTTGCCTGGAGCTCCTGTTCTTTTTCTTCCATTTCATCTATTTTATGTTGTAATTCTTTTTTCTCAGCCTGTCCTTTCTGTTGGATTTCCTCTTGTTTTCCCTCTGCTACCTAGATAAATAAGAAAATTCAATTATTTAATAAACCTAACCTTGTTTTAAGAGCCCTAAGCCAGGAATGCCTTTATTCACTTAAACTTCTAAAAAAAGTGTTCAAGATTACAGAACATTATCTGTAAACCTGACATTTCTAAACCAGTAAAGATAAAGGCTTGATGTCAGAAATTACCTGCATTGGGTTATTCCTCCATAACACCCAGGAGAGAGAAACTTGGGAGGAAGCAAGCAGGCTCAGTACACATAGAGGTGAAGGGACAATGTGGGAAAAAAAAATCATGCTTTTGAAGAGGGAAGTGAAATTGTTCCCTAAAATTACTATTATTTCCATTTTTAAGTTCTAAAATGTTAACATTCTGAAATTTCAAGAAACTTAGGAGGAATCAAGCAGGCTCAGTACACATAGAGGTGAAGAGACAATGTGGAAAAAAAAATCATGCTTTTGAAGAGGGAAATGAGATTTTTCCCTAAAATTACTATTATTTCCATTTTTAAGTGCTAAAATGTTAACATTCTGAAATTTCAAACAAAATTGTTTAGCTAAAGAGATGACAGTACAATCATTATTTAAAAAGACCTCTGCCCAAAGTTTGAATGTTTGTCCCCCAAGCCTCATGTTGAAATCTGATCCTCAGTGTTGGAGGTTGGGTTTATGAGAGGTGTTTGGGTTATTGGGAGCAGATCCCTCATGGCCTGGTATTGTCCTCATGGTAATGAGTGAATTTTCACTCTATTAGTCCCATGAGAGCTGGCTGTTCAAAAGAGCCTGGCACTTCTCCCAGACACTCTCTCGTTTCCTCTCTCACCATGGACACATGCCAGCTCCACTTTGCCTTCTGCTTCAGGTGAAGCAGCCTGAAGCTTCCCCCAGCAGAATTGTGAGCCAAATAAACCTCTTATCTTTATAAATTACCCAGTCTCAGCTATTCATTTATAGCAACACAAATGGACTACAACAGTCTCCTTTTAATAAGACCAACCTTTAAAACTATCATAGGTTAACCAATGGAGGTATGCTCTGGTCTTCTCAACCAACACGTATCTTCTAGGCACTCAATTCACGGTTTGAATTAAATCAAGAAGGATCTTCAGAAAAAGTTACAAGATTTTTTTTTTTTTATTTTTTTTTTTCCTCAGTTGTAAGATTTCTGGCCAGGCTGGTCTTGAACTCCTGATCTCAGGTGATCCACCCACCTTGGCCTCCCAAAGTGCTAGGATTACAGGTGTGAGCCACCGCGCCCGGCCAGTTGTAAGATTTCAAAGGACCAACCAGACGTTACCCCATCATTACCCTATGATCTGATCTATCCTTATCCTAAATGTCTCACAGATAGAGGGAATGGCAGTAAAGCAGAGTTAACAGCATCCCTGAAAGCTAAAAGGGAGCAGATCATTCCCAGATTCTCTCTGGGCTTGTTCCAGAACAGCACTAAATACAGGACCCTGCCTTTTTGATGGCCTAAAGATAAGCAGTTTTAGGTTTTAAAACATCTGAATATCATGGGTTTTGCCGATTCTCATCTACTTCCTCTTAAATATTAAAAGATGTCTATTGTGAAGCACTGGCTACATATTCATCCAGAGGAACTATGTCAGCATTTACAGGCTTTCATTTATCTATAAGAATGGAGGTTGGGCTAAATGGAATATAGACACCTTATTTTCGCTATAAATTTTAACTGTTATCAAATTTTTACATCAATAACTATTCAGCAATATCTAAAATCTTAAATCCAGTGTGTTAGGGATTATTAGCTTAACATACTTTCAGGCAGAGTAAATACATACCTTTAATTTATCAGATAAATCTTTAATCTCATTAACTGCTCCATTATATTTATTGGCTAATTCTCTTAATTCTTCTTGAGTCCTTTCATTCATTTCTTTCAGATGGGTACATTCATCTTCAGTATTACTCAGACTTCGCTGCGATTCAAGTTTACAGGTGATTTAATTAGAATAAATGTACATTTGTTATTTAGAATTCCTCCTAAATTCAATTTATAAAAAGTATAATTCTATGGACTATTCTAAATCAACATCTGCACTGGACTTTATATAAAAGTTAAATAATGTAAGAATGTCAATTTACTTCAGGTATACACTAAAACAGAAAACATAACTAAGAATTAACAATAAAAAAAAGAAAAGTGGAGGGAGAGCAGGGGCAGGAAAAGGATGCTTGCTGCCTTTATATAATTACTTTTTTTTTTTTGAGATGGAGCTTCACTTTTGCTGTCCAGGCTGGAGTGCAATGGCACGATCTTGGCTCACTACAAGCCCCACCTCCCGGGTTCAAACGATTCTCCTGCCTCAGCCTCCCGAGTAGCTGGGATTGATTACAGGCACGCACTACACGCCTGGCTAATTCTGTATTTTTAGTTGAGTCGGTGTTTCTCCATGTTGGTCAGGCTGGTGTCGAACTCCCAACCTCAGGTGATCCTCCCACTTCAGCCTCCCAAAGGGCTGGGATTACAGGTGTGAGCCGCTGTGCCCAGCCTATAATTACGTTTTTGAAAGGTCAATAGGTATGGCTTTTAGCAGTGAAACTATTTTAAGCCTATCAATCCTTGAAAGCAAGTTTAATAATATGCAACAACTAATTTAATAAAAAATTAAAAGACAACTTTCTTGATATATCAAATTAATCACACGACAGTGAATCAGGCACTGTGGGATGGGGTAGCAATACAAACTATACCTGCAGTATGGAAAAGTATGTTTACCATTTAGTTTCTGATGAGTATTTTAACTAATTCCAGTAGTACATTATTTCTGTGGTAATTCTGCAGTGGTTCAAAGAAGTGATCTATATTATGAATTAAGAGTTTTTTCCCCCAAAGCAATGGAAATTGCATTTTGATTGTTCCTTAAAGACCTAGAAAGGACCTTGGAGATCATTTCCCCCTTGAACTTCCTAAATATAAGACAAAGCTTTCTTCTCTGGAGGGTGAATTGAAAAAGAACAAGAAGTGTAGGTGCTTGGCTTTACAGTGACCACCCTCAAATAGAAGCAAAGCAAAACCAAGTGACAGAAAATCAATTCCCTGACACATATCATGGTCTGCTGTATGGAGGGTGAATCCTAAGCAGAATGCAAACAATAAGATTCCCTGGTTACGCTTTTATTTCCTCAGCCATTGACTAGGGAGCATAGGTACCAAAACTTACATGGTTATGTGGACAATTCCTGTCAATGAAAGCAGCATAACTGTTCCTTCCCATCTGACAGACAGAAAATATTTCCTAACTATATAATAATAACCAAGTTTAAAGTGTCCTAGAACGCTTGAGACTTTTTTAAACACTCACAATACTATTTAGTATTTTTTTTTTTTAATTGAAATACCTCAACTTCTGAAAGTTTTCTAACCACTTCAATTTTCTCCTGAAGAACCCGCCTCAGGGACTCTTTGGCTGTTGTCTCATAGTTATGTTTATCCTCTTGTAATGCTATAAGTTCCTTTCGTAAACTATCTTCTGTTTGATTCTAGAATAAAAGATATTTATAATTATAGACAAGTTATTTTTTAAAAGAATTTAGTGTTTGAAAAAAATTAACACATTATGACATGCTTTAAATTGTATATTAAGGTACCTCCAAACACAAATGATGCTGGCCCTGTATTAACTAAAGATTTATTTAAAAGTTGTATAAGTAAATTATGGCTTCACAAACATATTAATTTCCACTTTCTATAGAAAAAAAGTTAAAGGCAATTGAGAATTTCTCTAAAATATGCAAAAATAATTACTCTTATATTTGTTCTATTTTCTGCAAGCCACCATATTTGTATTTGTGGGCAAAAATAATCAATTACCTTCAAAGGCACCAAGCATTTTAAAACAATGGTTAAAACAAAAGGCATAAGAGTACCATGGCGGAAAAGCAGACTTCATGTCTGGGGCAGGAAATGTACAAAATTAGACTGAAACATCTTGTCTGAAATGACAGCAGGAAGCTATCAAAGTCGGCTAAGGTTCTGTCTATCAAAAGGACTCAGGAGCCAATCTGAAGGCATTTACATAGACCAAAGATGAGATAATCTGAGCCTCGATTAGAAAAATAGGCTGGCCGTAGTGGCTCACACCTGTAATCCCAGCACTTTGGGAGGCTAAGATGGGAGGACTGCATGAGCCCAGGAGTTCAAGACCAGCCCGAAAAACATAGCAAGACCCTATCTCTAAAACAAGAAAAACAACTACATCAGATTTAAATACATCAAATATGTTTAAATCTAAGTAGAGGGAGAAAACATTTCATGGCCAGTCTTTGGTAGATGAAAAAGAACCAATTCATTATTTTTAAATCTAGTAAAAAAGGGAGAAAATCACTTGTCTTGCTTTCCCCATAGAAAACGTACCTCAGGGTCACCACATGGTTGATATGGGGAAACTTCTCGTTTTATTTAAATTTTTTTATTTCAGTAGCTTTAGGGATAAAAGTAGTTTTTGGTTACATGGATGAATTATATAGTGGTGATGTCTGAGATTTTAGTATTGAATATACCTATATTCAATAGGTAGTTTTTCATCCCTTACTCCCCTCTCACTTTCCCAACTTCTGAGTCTCCAATGTCCATTATACTACTCTGTATGTCTTTGCATACCTATAGCTTAGCTTCCACTTATAAATGACCACATGTGGTATTTGGCTTTTGATGCCAGAGTTACTTAGAATAACGGCCATTATTTTCCTTTTTTCTTTAGAGACAGGGTCTCTCTTTGTCACCAAGGCTGGAGTGCAGTTCTGCAATCACAACTCACTGTAATCACAAACTCCTGGGCTCAAGTGATCCCCCTAAGCCTCCCCAGTAGCTAAGACTATATGTGTGCAGCACCCTCCTAAGCATCTTTAATTTTTGGTAGAGACTGGGTTTTGCCATGTTGCCCATACTGGTCTCAAACTGCCCCCCACCCCAGTTTTTTCTTTGAGACAGAGTCTCAAAGACTGTTGCCCAGGCTGGAGTGCAGTGGTGCAATCTTGGCTCACTGCAACCTCCATCCCCAGGGTTTAAGCAATTCTCCTGTCTCAGCCTCCCAAGTAGCTGGGATTACAGGCACATGCCACCACATCTGGCTAATTTTTGTATTTTTAGTAGAGACAGGGTTTCGCCGTGTTGGCCAGGCTGGATTGGAACTCTTGACCTCAAGTGATCCACCCGCCTCAGCCTCCCAAAGTGCTGGGATTACAGGAATGAACCACTGTGTCTGGAAGCAAACTTCTCTTTATAGAAGTAATCCAGCTAAATAAGTGAAGGAACAATAGAATTACATCACTATTTTTGTAACCTTGATGAAATAATGAATCTAGGCAGGGATTGTCAATGATTGATAAAATCTCAAAAAGAAAGACAACTAGACATTATGTTGTCTCTTGGTGGAAGAATACAACACCATCCATAAAGTGTTGTTGACAAAAAAAAAAAATTGAACCTAAATCAGATCAAATCACTAGATCGAACTACTAATTTATGGAGTGGTGGGCGGGAGCTAAAAGAATGTTTAAATAACAATGCAGACTTAGGGAAATTCTAGAGGACAAATCACCCAGTTTTTTCAAGAAATATTAATTGCAGTAGAAAAAAGACTTGTACATGACTTGTACATGGGTATTCATTACATAATTATTTCTATTTACATGGATGTCTGCCATTTCTCATGATAAAAGATTTGAAAGAACTATGGAAAGGTATAAAATGTTTACCATATACTCAAAATGATAGTTAAATAAATGATGTTACATAAAAAACTATGCATTTCATTTTACATATTTGAGATTAATACCTACTTTGGAGCATGCCTGTAATTGGTTTCCCATAACTTCTAATCGTGATAAGAGTCTATCTTCATCTATTAAAGCCTATTGAAGAAAAATTAAATGTAAGTAAAACCCAAGTAATCACAAAGTAACATGTATATAAAAAAAGGTTCCTACTGACAACAAAAGATATAAAAGCATAAAACTGACCAGCATCCACTGTAAAATGCTAAATTTTCAACACTTGTTCATTAGTTAGGAATTAATTTTACTTTTGTTTACTACAACGTTTTAGTTTATTTAACATGTATGAAATATTAAACTATGTTTAAATGTTTCTTAAATATAAAACAACTGGAATACCTGCCAACTGGTATCTGAAGCCTCTTGGGTGATGGCTAGTAGCCGCTGAAGCGTGGCTAACTTCTGTTCCAACATTTGTTCCCGATGTAAGGCCTCCTAATATTATAAATCACAAAAGAGATTCTGATAAACTCAATTTATCAATTTTCAACACATTCTAAAATAATCAATTTTCAACACATTCTAAAATATTTTCGTATTACATCCCACTTGATGTATTTTAAAGTATGTGAAACTTGACAGTACTTTGTAAAATATACAACAGTCCCCGCTTATCTCTGGTTTCCCTTTCCACAGCTTCAGTTATAGTGCAGTACAAGATATTTTGAGAAAGAACATTGACATTCACATAACTTTTATTCACATAACAGTATACTGGTATAATTGTTCTATTTTATTATTGTTAATTTCTTACTATACTTAATTTATAAGCTAAACCTATAGGTATGTGTATATATAGGAAAAAATATAGTAGATATAGGGTTTGGTACTATCTGTGATGTCAGGCAACTATTGGGGGTCTTGGAACATATCCCCTGCAGATAGGAAATGACTACTGTATGTATATGGGCCACATTATTTTAGTCTCATTTGCTGGGCTGAAAGTACTGCTATTAGAGGTTCTCTAACTGCAATTTCCCCCGTAACAGAAGACAAGTCATCTGTTGTTGTTTTCTTTTTATTCATAATTTGGAAGAGCAAGTTTTAAAAAAAACCTACAACAGAAAAAACTAACAAAATTCAGGCTTGCATTTTATACACACACACACACACACACAGAGAGAGACAGAGAGAGAGAGAGAGAGAGAGAGAGAGAGTGTGTATACAGACATATATCTAGACATACAGAGTCATGTACCACAAAACAACATTTCAGTCAGCTATAGACTGCATATACACAGTGGTCCCATAAAATTACAATGAAGCTGAAAAATTCCTATCACTAAGTGACATCATAGCCATCCTAACATTGTAACACAAGGCGGCATTACTCATGTGTTTGAGGAGATGTTGGTGTAAACAAACCTACTGTGCTGCCAGTTAAATAAAAGTATAGCACATATAATTATATATAGTATCTAATAGTTGATAATATATGACTGTTATTAGTTTATACATGTACTATACTTTTTATTGTTAAATATAGAGTATATTCCTTCTTCATATTAAGAAGAAAAAAAGAATAACTGTAAAATACCTTCAGAGAGGTCCTTCAGGAGGTATCCAGAAGAAGGTACCATTATCATAGGAGACGACAGCTCCATGTGTCTTACTGCCCCTGAAGACCTTTTAGTGGGATAGGATGTGGAGGTGGAAGACAGTGATACTGATGGATCTTGATACCATGTAGGCCTAGGCTAATGTGTGTATTTATGTCTTCATTTGTAACAAAAAAGTTTAAAAAGTAAAAACAAGTTTAAAATTTTTTTGATAATAAAAAGCTTATAAATTAAAAATAGAAACAAAATACTTCAAAACAGCTGTACCATGTGTTTATTTTAAGCTAAGTGTGAATATAAGTCAAAAGAGTTTTTAAAACTTCTAAGTTTATAAAGTAAAGAAGTTATAGTAAGCTAAGTTTAGCTTATTACTGAAGAAAGAGAAACTTTTTTTCTTTTTTTTGAGACAAGAGTTTAGCTCTGTCACCCAGGCTGGAGTGCAGTTGCATGCCAGTGGCTCACTGTAATCTCAAACTCCTGAGCCTGTGATCCCTCCTGCCTCAGCCCCCCGAATAGCTAGGACTGCAGGTACACACTACCATGCCTAGGTAATTTTATTTTTTTCTGAGACGGAGTCTCGCTCTGTCACCCAGGCTGGAATGCAACAGCGCACTCTTGGCTCACTGCAACCTCCATCTCCCAGGCTCAAGCAATTCTCTCATCTCTACCTCCTGAGTAGCTGGAACTACTGGCTGTGCCACCAGCCCCAGCTAATTTTTGTATTTTTAGTAGAGATGGGGTTTCACCATGTTGGCCAGGCTTGTCTCGAACTCCTGACCTCAAGTGATCTGCCCACCTTGGCCTCCCAAACTGCTGGTATTACTGATGTGAGCCACCGCGCCCAGCCCCCAGCTAATACTTTTATTATTATTATTTTATTTATTTATTTTCTTACAGATGGGGCCTTCTTATATTGCCCAGGATGATCTTGAACTCCTAGTCTCTAGTGATCATCCCACCTCAGCCTTCCAAAGTGCTGGAATTTCGAGCATGAACCACCATCACACCTGCCTGAGAAACTTTTAAAATATATAAAGTACCCTAAGTGTACAGTGTTTATAAAGTCTACAGTAGTGTACAGTAATGTCTTAGGCCTTCACATTCACTTACCACTCACTCACTGACTCATCCAGAGCAGCTTCCAGTCCTGCAAGCTCTATTCATGGTAAGCCTTGTACAGGTATATCATTTTCTGTCTTTCTTTTTTTCTTTGCTTTTGAGACAGAGTCTCGCTCTCATCCAGGCTGGAGTGCAGTGGTGCGATCTTGGTTCATTGCAATCTCTGCCTCCCGAGTAGCTGGGACTATAGCCATGTGACACCATGCCCAGTTAATTTCTGTATTTTTAGTAGAGACAGGGTTTTGCCATGTTGGCCAGGCTCATCTTGAACTCCTAGCCTCAAGTGTTCCTCCTGCCTCCGCCACCCAAAGTGCTGGGATTACACTGCATCTGGCCTTTTTCTATCTTTTGTACTGTATTTTTACTGTACCTTTTCTATGTTTAGATGTTTCTATATATGAATACTATTGTGTTATAACTGCCTTCAGTATGCAGTACAGTAACATGCTATATGGTTTTATAGCCTAGGAGCAACAGGCTATATAGCCTAGGCAAGTAATAACCTATACCATCTAGGTTATGTAAGTACAATCTGTAATGTTCACACAATAACAAAATCACCTAATGAGATCATATGCTTGTTTTTAAGCGATGCATAATTGTATATATATGTATACATGTGTATATATACACACATACACATATATGTGAAATATATACATCTCAGAACAAACTCATTCCAGTGAATCCAATAATCTGGTCATCAGCAAAGATACTTTATAATGACTTAATTGTACAAGTATGATATCTAAAACAGCAATAGCTTTTAAGTTTTCCTTTAAAAATGTTATTTATATAAATGCATACATTTTTGTTTTATTTTATTTCTGAGACAGAGTCTCACTCTGCAGCCCAGGTTGGAGTGCAGTGGCGTGATCTTGGCTCACTGCAACCTCTACCTCCCAGGATCAAGCAATTCTCATGCCTCAGCCTCCTGAGTAATTGGGACTACAAGTATGCACCACCATGCCCAGCTAATTTTTGTATTCTTTGTGGGGATGAGCTTTTGCCATGTTGGCCAGGCTAGTCTTGAACTCCTGGTATTAAGATCTACCTGCCTCAGCCTCCCAAAGTGTTGAGATTACAAGCGAGAGCCACCTTACCCAGCCAATATATACATTTAAAAAGATGACTGCTTCACTCGCACGCACAGCCTATTGCATTTTCAGGTGTTCTAACAGCCCATAATTTAGCAGCAATTAATATGCTAAAAATAGGTAAGAGTCCACTGAATACTGGTTCAGTGTAATTAAGGGATTTATAATGGGAGTCTTAAATAACTATTTGGCAGCTCCAAAGATCTATTTTACAGAAAAAGACACTGATGTACAAAGTCTAAACTTAAGGTGGCTTGTTAACAGTTGATAGCTGTTAAGAGGCTCTCCTTCACTGGGAATCAAGGTGAAATGCTCACAGCACTTAGCTGTGGTTTTGGCACACCTTCTTCACCTTGTTCTATTCCTGTCATTATCCAGAGGAACACTTATGACCCTAATGCCTATGAGACATCTCAACAGAAAAGTATATGCTTCAAACATAGTACTTGAGGTTTAAAGCATGAATTTATTGCTCCCCACATCCTTGATAAATAATGTCTATGGAAAATCTTGTCTATCTAGACAAAATCTTGTCTATTAGATACTACATTTTAATGTAACTCTAAAGCTATATGTTAAAGAATCCAATAAAAAGCCACATCATCTCAGAATCCATATTAAAACATAGCTTCACTTAAAATAGAATATTTGCCAAGTTAAAGTTCCTAAAACATTCCTAATATCCAGGAAATTACTCAGATGCTACAAAAAGTTTTACTAAAAAACAAAACCATCAACCCACCATATCTGTAGAATCTACTTCCACTAGATGGTGTAATTTCACCTTTTTAATTCAATTCCATTTAGAGTTTAACTCCATGAACTATATCCTAACGGAAATCTAACACGTCCAGGAATGGTCTTTTAGTTAGTTCTAGGGTATGAAATGCATCTATTCCAGATTTATTCAAAATGTTTACAATTTACATCAGAACTTTGGCAGTTCAATAAGGATGTATACAGAAAAGACTGTGGTATAATTTTCTCTCAAAGAGCTAGAAAAGGAACAGTAAAGGATTAGGACACTAGGAATATTCACAGAACTAACAAGAAGGTTGGGGAAAGAGTGGAGAGTGAGAGTGTGGGATCTGCTATCCACGATGACTAGTAACGGTAGTATACTACCTTGGGCAAATCATTTAACCTATATGAGCCCCACAATTCTCATTTTAAAAAATGAGGTTTAGACTACATTAATCTCAAAGTTTTCTTCCACCTATTAAAATAAGCAGCTTAATTAATGTGCCTTCCTATTGAATGGTAAACAACTACAATCACTTATGGCATACATTCTATGTGCCAGAAACTGTTCTAAGTGCTTTATATACTAATTTTTTTTTATTCTTCACAATTCTGTAAGGTTAAGGGAATACTATATATTGTATAGTATTCAGAATACTATATACTGTATATAGTATACATACAGAATACTATATACTATTCTGTATGTATACTAGTATAGTATACAGAATACTATATACTGTAAGAATAAGGAAGTACTATATTCATTTCATAGATGAGGAAAACGAGGCGCAAAAGAGTTAAACAACTTTCCCAGCAGGTCAGAAATTAAAGCCAAGGATTAAATCAAGGGAATTTTGCCTTAGAATACTCTTAAATACTCTATTAAAATCCAAATGTGTAATGTTTTTCTAGCTATGCATTATACATGGTGGAAGCTAAGATCTGATTAATACATTGATAATTTTCTGTTCATTTTCACAGATGTGTACATTCTTAACAAAGATGAAACTATTCTCACTGACTGATTCCTATAAAAGAATGTAGGAACACAGAATCATGGGTTTGGTTCTATTTGAAACAAAAGACAACTGAAGGCCTATCCACAAAAAATGACTCACTCAAGGTCACAAAAGTGGATTAAGTAGCAGAACTAAGATAAAGACTTCAATCTTGCCCAGTGCGGTGGCTCACCTCTGTAAATCCCAGCACTCTGGGAGGCTGAGGTGGGCGGATCACTTCAGGTCAGGAATTTGAGACCAGCCTGGCCAACATGATGAAACCTAAAAATCTACTCACTCTACTAAAAATACAAAAAATTAGCTAGGTGTGGTGATCCATGCCTTTAATCACAGCTACTTGGGAGGCTGGGGCAGGAGAATCGCTTGAACCCAGAAGATGGACGTTGCAATGAGCTGAGATTTCACCACTGCACTCCAGTGTGGGTGACAGACTCCATTTCAAAAAAAAAAAAGACCTCAATTTCTAATCTCCTGATCCAGGGTTTTTCTTAACCGTGCTCCCCTACCAGAATAAGAAACATAATCTAGCCCAAACCTACAAAAAGCAAACAAAAACAATAACAACAAAACTCCAAAAACATTTGTTTGCTTTTTAGAGATTATACGGTTCTTTAAATACAGTATTTACTTGAAGAAGTATGTGCTCTACACCAAGAAATTTTTCTGTGAATCCAGCAGCACAGCACAGGGGTTAAGAGCAGGAAATCTGGCAGAGCACGGTGGTTCGTGCCTGTAATCCCAGCACTTGGGAAGGCCAAGGTGGGCGGATCACCTCAGGTCAGGAGTTCAAGACCAGCCTGACCAACATGGAGAAACCCCATCTCTACTAAAAATACAAAAAATTAGCTGGGTGTGGTGGCACATGCCTGTGATCCCAGCTACTTGGGAGGCTGAGGTAGGAGAATCACTTGAACCTGGGAGGCGGATGTTGTGGTGAGCCGAGATCACGCCATTGCATTCCAGTCTGGGCAACAAGAGGGAAACGCTGTCTCAAAAGAAAAAAAAAGGCTGAAAATCTGTGTTTTGGCTGTCCAGGTTCAAATCCAAGCTCTACCATATACTTGATGTGTGATATTGTATAAATTATTAAATTTTCCTGCCTCTCAGTTACTCTACTGGTAAAAACAGGGATAAAATATGTACCTTGTAAGACTGTTGTGAGAATTAAATAAATTAATATAGGCAAAGTGGAAGAATGAAGCTTGACATATAATACGTGCTATATAATTACTTGCAGTTAATATTATTAAGCAATCAAAATCTCTCCCAGTTTTAATTTTATTTAAAAGTCATCTATGGGCCAGGTGTGGCTCATGCTGTAATCCCAACACTTTGGGAGGCCAAGGTGGGCAGATCACCTGAGCTCAGGAGTTCAAGACAACCCTGGGCAACATGGTAAAACCCCGTCTCTACTAAAATACAAAAAATTAGCCAGGCATGGTAGTGGACGCCTGTAGTCCCAGCTACTCGGGAGGCTGAGGGAGGAGAATCGTTTGAGCCCAGGAGGCAGAGGTTGCAGTGAGCTGAGATCATGCCGCTGCACTCCAGCTTGGGCTACAGAGTGAAACTCTGTCTCAAAAAATAAAATAAAATAAAAGTCATCTATGGATAAGTAATTGTTTTGGGGCTCGGCGTGGCAGCTCACACCTCTAATCCCAGTGCTTTGGGAGGAGGCTGAGGCAGGAGAAAGACTTGGGCCCAGGAGTTCGAGGCTGTAGTGAGTTCTGATCATGCCACTGCACTTCAGCCTGGGAGACAGAATAAGACTCTGCCCCCAAAACAATTTAAAAATAAATTAAAAAAAAAAACTGTTTTGGAAGCCCCCATACTTGAAGAAAAAAATTCCTCTTGTACAAAGGCTTATCTTTTCTAGATTTAACCCACAAAGGCTTATCTTTTCTAGATTTAACCTTTTTACCTTTTTTCATACAATCTATTTTTAATCCTTTATTCTTTTTTGAAAAGATAGTATTTATTTTGTATTTGTATCCAGTTCATTTTAAAAAATCCTCTATTTGTGAATTGGCAAAATAAAATCTAAGTTGTTTAATTCTGCCCTTCTTTTCTTGAGACAGGGTCTTGCTCTGTTGCCTAGGATAGAGTGCTGTGGTGCCATTACAGTTCACTGCAGCCTCGACCCTCAGGGTTCAAGCGATCTCACCTCAGCCTCCTGAGTAGCTGGGACTACAGATGCACACCATCACACCTGGTTAATTTTAAATTTTTTTTGTAGAGACAAGGTCTCACTTTATTGCCCAGGTTGATCTCAAACTCCTGGCCTCAAATGATCCTTCTGCCTTGGCCTCTCAAAGGGCTAGGATTACAGGCATTAGCCACCATGCCTGAACCTAACTCTGTGTTTAAGAACTTTTAAAAATTTGAAAGAAATTCTGTTTTTAAGAATTCTCAAGATTTATTTTTACCTGTAGATACTGGGAAAGCTGGAATAGTTCCTGAGAGTACATACTTGGAGTGTTAGCAGCAACCTAGAAACAAATGACACAGTATCAACAGAAAACACTTCACAAAAAACATTAAGACAAACCAATTCCTTGAAATGTCTACTTACGTACATATGCAAAATAACTATTCTTTAAAAAATTAACCAGTTTCCTTGGTTCTTAAAATATTTCTGCCTGACGTCCAGAATTTGTAAATGGTATTACACTATGCTGATCAGCTTGAAATTTATAAGCAGGGTGGTGGAACAAGAGCTACACATGAAAACATCTGATAAACCAAATCACAAATTTATAGTGCAAAGGCAACATAGCTTTTTACTTTTTTGTTCTTTTCTGATAGAAATATAGCCTTTTCTTAGTCTAGAAATAAAACCTCCTAAATCAATAGATCCACATATTTTCCCTTTAAAATTCATCATTAAATAGTTTTTTTTATATTTTAACAAGCCTCATTCATTTAGAAGTAGCCATCTTCAAAATTATTTATATGTGGTGTAGGAAGGGCAAGGACATGAAATATAACATTGTCCAATAGCCTGAAGAAATGTTTCTTTAAATGCACAGGTAGGTTTTAAGAAAAAAGATTGGAAGTAATGGTGTTTAAACACTATACATCATAGTCAAACTATTCATAACTCAAGAGTATTATGAGGAATATCTTCTGTAAAGGTTTTTTCAAGGCTATGGAATATAGAACCATGGCATTATTCAAAAACAAAAAAAGAAGGGCTGGGCGCGGTGGCTCACACCTATAATCCCAGTACTTTGGGAGGCCAAGGTGGGGGAGGGTCACCTCAGGTCGGGAGTTCGAGACCAGCCTGACCAACATGAAGAAACCCCGCCTCTACTAAAAATACAAAATTAGTCTGGCGTGGTGGCACATGCATGTAATCCCAGCTACTTGGGAGGCTGAGGCAGGAGAACCTGGGAGGTGGAGACTGCGGTAAACTGAGATTGTGCCATTGCACTTCAGCCTGGGCAACAAGAATAAAACTCCACCTCAAAAAAAAGAGGAGGAGGAGGAAGAAGAGGGAGGAGGAAGAGGAAGAAGGAGGAGGAGGAAGGAAGATGGAAAGAAGGAAGAAGAAAGAAGGAAGGAAGAAGTAGGAGGAGGGAAGAAGAAAAAAGGAAGAAGAAAGGAAGAAGTAGGAGGAGGGAGGAAGAAAAAACGAAGAAGAAGAAAGAAGAAAGAGGAAGAAGAGGGAGGAAGAAAAAAGAAAGAAGAAGGAAGAAGAAGTAGAAGGAGGAGGGAGAAAGAAAAAAGGAGGAAGAAGAAAGAAGGATGAAGAAGGAAGAAAGAACGAAGAAGAAAGGAAAGAGGGAAAAGGAAGAAGGAAAGAGGAAGAGGAATGAAAGAAGAAGAAGAGGAGAAGAGAGAGAAGAAGCAGGAGGAAGAGAAGAAGGAGGAGGAGAAAAGAACAAGACAGAGGAAAAGGAGGAGGAAAAAAGGAGGAGGAGAAGGGAAGGAGGAGGAAGGGAAGAGGAGGAAGAGAAAAGAACAAGATGGAGGAAAAGGAAGAAAGGAAGAGGAGGGGGTAAAGGGGGAGAAGGAGGGGGAGAAGAGAGAGGAAGTGGAGGAGGAGGAGGAGGAGGAGAAGGAAGGAGTACGGGGTTGCTGTAATATTTACCCTTATGTGTTAGCTTATTAATGATGCTATAGCACCAGTCCTTATTAAGCTCGGTAGGTATATTTTGATTAGTATGCTAACTAGAAGGCAGAGAGTTGGCATTATTTTTTAAAGTTAGTTCTAAATCAGCAGGATCATTATTTACTTCTGAATAATACATCGGTATTGCAGAAGTTGATGATTAACCACTTGTACTTCTGAAAAAGGAATCTAACAGAGAACTTTAGTTTCAAGCAGGCTTTCATTATTCATTCAAATGGAAGAAAAATGTAAAATAATATTTTTTCCACTAGTTTAGTTACTGCACTAAGAAAACTCGACTCCCACATTAATGTCAAAAGACGTATTTTGGAGGGCTAATTAGCAATGATATCTATAATTGAATACACCAGTATTTCTGAACAAAAGAAAAATGTTTTCTAGCAAACAATTATTGCAAAGTTTCTGATCAGATCAGGTAAAGAGTAAGCTTCAAAGACAATAAAAGAACAATTTTTGTAAGCCTGTGTTTCTGTACTACTTCTCTGTATTGGTAAATGTTGAGTGAACTCTTTAAGTAGAAAGCTTTAACAAATTTATAGATGGAACTGTATCTCAGAATAAAAAGTCACAGTGAATCCTCCTTATCCCTGGCTAGATGCAAAACAGGAATTCCTAGTTTACATAGTGAACAATTTAATTGAGATAACAAAGGTTTTTTCCTAAAGAAACATCCATCCTAGTTTCTCCAGATATTGAAGATCAGATTATAATAACTATATAGCTATATGCATTCTACATATTTTGTTACACAAGAGAAATAAATTTCTAGGTAAAGGATACTAAAAACAAACGTTTTCAAAGCAACATAGCTGAGTCAGTTTGGAAAAAATAATAATTAGCAACTTACTTTGTCAACAGGACTTGGTAATGGTGCATGGATGACACTGAAAAGTAAAATTTAGAAGTTTTATCTAATATCCGGACAATAGAGGAAACAGAGTATGAGAGTACCAGAATATCTTACACCACAAAGTTAATACATTTGCCTTCATATAATTAAAAGAATGGGAACTATTTTTCAATCCTTCACAAATGTATACAATTCTTAGAAAACAAAAATAAATATATAAACCCTATCTTTTACACATCAATATATTTCTAAAAACAAATTCCAAATCCACAATGTATTAAATGCTCTTTGAAGATCTACTACTTTTTGAGGGCTGTGATGAATTACCTGGTTATAAGAATTTCTATACAGAAAAGGAGTACTCTTTATCCATTTTTGGATAGGTGCAGTGGTTCATGCCTGTAATACCAGCACTCTGGGAGGCTGAGGCAGGAGGATCACCTGTACCTGAGGTCAGCAGTTTGAGACGAGCCTGACCAACACAATGAAACCCTGTTTCTACTAAAAATACAAAAAAAATTAGGTGGGTGTGGTTGCACACGCCGTTAGTCCCAGTTCCTTGGGAGGCTGAAGCACGAGAATCACTTGATCCTGGAAGGTGGAGGTTGCAGTGAGCCAAGATCGTGCCACTGCACTCCAGCCTAGGCAACCAAGTGAAAGACTTTGTCTCAAAAAAAAAAAAAAATTATCCATTTTCAATTTTGAAATATGTAAACTACATTCTTTTAAAATTAAACATTCCTATATAGAAAAGTCTTAAAAAGCAAAGTTCTGGAAAGCAAGGTTATAATTTGGAAACTTGTTCCAGTGAAAAACAACTTTAATCAAAACACTACTACTCTTCTCCACCCAGCCACCTCAGAAACTAACTGAAAACTTAGATGTATGTATGAAACTGAACTCAGTATAACACTTTAAAACAAAACATTAAATAGATATCTTTAATTGGTACTAGTTGTCTTGTTGGCCTGATTGCCTACTGTTGACAAAAAGATAGTATAGCAGCTCAGAAACTGTATTGGGTCCAAATTCTAGCTCAACTCACCAGCTGAAAGGCAAATTGCTAATCAATATAGGTCTCAGCTTCCTCACGCATAAAATGGGAGGTAATCATACAACCAATTCCATGGAGTTATTGGGGGTATTAAACGTGTTGATATGAATAAAGAGCTTAAAATAGTGCTTTGGACATAGGACTTGATCACTACTATTACTCTCATGAGAATATAGCAGGTAAGGAAGCCAGAGTCCCTATTTTATAAGGCCCTGAAAGATACCATTAGGTATGCTGGGGGTGAGTATAGGGGACTCAAAGCAAGGCTACCTACCACCCATGACCTCACTAGCTGCTAATCACTCCACTTCCTAGAGGCCACTCTTGCGATGGCTAGCTTGAAGGTTGACTGGGTAAAGTTCTTAAATTGAATGGATTAATCATGTGTAAGCTGCTGAAAAACTGGTCAGACGTGAGTTAAAAATAGGAATAATTTTGATTCCACCCTAATAACTGCAAACACTGTAAGAACTGGTCTAATTCAAATAGTCACAAATACATTAAAATGCTGAATAAAATGGAATATTAAGTACCAACGCCCACCTGCCTTCTCAGCACCCATGATACAGACGTCATTGAATCTATACACACTTTACTGTTCTTTTTGATTATACATCTGTGTTCTCAGGAACTATGACCTATTCACCTCTACATTCCCAAAGCCCATCACACGGTTCTAACAAAGTTGGTGGCTAACAAAGATTTTTTTTTTAAATTATGTACAACTTTAGTTTTCCTTCTCTACTCCAGAAAATTGAAATAGGCATTTTAAACAAGAATTTATTTTTTTCTATAATAATTATTGATTATGGAAAATGTGTGAAGTAAATCATGAGGAAATAAAAATTACTCAATGCCAGCACTCAGAAATAACCATTGTAGAGCTACAATGATATATTCTTTTCTCTGCAGATACACACATACAGTGAAATGAACTTAAGAATGTCTAAATGCAGGAGGTTAGGAGTTCGAGACCAGCCTGGCCAACATGGTGAAACTTACTTCTACTAAAAATACAAAAATTAGCCAGGCA
>PVKP010012323.1:0-58656 GCA_004027715.1 Plecturocebus donacophilus | reverse complement strand
TTTTTTTTTTTTTTTTTTTTTTTTTTTTTTTTTTTTTTTTTTTTTTTTTTTTTTTTTTTTTTTTTTTTTTTTTTTTTTTTTTTTTTGCTATATTCTCTTTTAAAACATTATTTCTGCCTGATAGGACAAAAATATTCTAGAAATGTCTTGAGAAACTCAGAAAAATTATGTGGTTTCTCAAGATTTTAGCTGTAAAATTTAGCATGTAATATTTAGCATTTAGCATGTTTTTTTATTTGTTCCTCCTCTCCTACTATCAAGTTCTGGGCATTTATCGACTATCAAGGAACAGAGGGGAGAAAAACACATGGGGTCACCAGCTTTCAGATCAGCTTGATTAAACCAAGGTTTCTATGTCATGGCCCTTTCCTTTAAAGCCCCAGAGCCTTACCTTTCTCAGATCCTATAGATGACTGAGCCCCGAGGATAAATATAAGTTAATTAAAAAATATGCCCACTAGGATTGATAACAGAGTGACAACCTGCTACAAAGTCAAAAGCGACTGTTGCATGAAAAGGAAGTCTTTAAAAACAATTCATTAATTCACATATTTTGGCAAAACAATTTTAAAAAATAGTCAAAAGCAAGAACTTCTTTATTGATTTATTGTAAGAAATGTCTGACTAAGATGACTAGGAAGGCTCATTGCCATTACGATTTGCACATTTTCTTCTCTCAGATTGATATACTTTTGAATTGGAAAGTCACTAGATGAGAATGTGGTGAGAAGAAAAGGAGCTAAGTTTTTGTTGTTGTTGTTGTTATCAGGCTGAGATATACAAAGTCCATTATTACTCCAGACACACATA
Organism: Plecturocebus donacophilus; assembly: GCA_004027715.1. Classification (NCBI taxonomy): domain Eukaryota; kingdom Metazoa; phylum Chordata; class Mammalia; order Primates; family Pitheciidae; genus Plecturocebus; species Plecturocebus donacophilus. Next base: position 57,846 of record PVKP010012323.1, on the reverse strand, counting down.
CACACACACACACACACACACACATAAACATGCACTTATCTTTAATACTTTGTAATAGGGACAATTTTAAGTTGGGACCTGAATCTCAAACAAAAGTTTTATGCTTCTATGCTTCACATTGTTTACCTGTTACAATGTTATTATTAATTACCTGTTACTATGTATCCAATTACCCTAAAATTAGCAGCTTAAAACAATACACATCTATTTTATAATTTTTCTAGAATCCAAGCATAGCTTAACTAGGTTGTCAGTTTTGAAGTCTCTTGAAAGGCTATGATCAGATTATCCTCCAGGGTAAGGGTCTCTTATAAGGCTCAATGAAAAGTGGATCCCTTTCCAAGATCTCTTCCAGTTTGGGTAGGACTCATTCTTGAAGAACTGATGGACAGAGGATCTTATCTCCCCACTGGCTCTGGGCCAGAGCCCACCCACAGATTCTTGCTATGTGGATCTCTCCAACCTGACAGCTTGGTTCGTCAAATCCAGCAAGAGTCAGTGAACAAGTTGGAAATCAGAATCATAGGTAACGTAATCACATCTGCCACCTTCCACCAATTTTATACTGTTTGTAAATAAAAAAAGTCTCTAAGTAAAGTCAACTGAGGGACTGATCATGCAAACAGACCATGACCAGTTCATATATAAAAGTAGAGACTCTGGCTCACAATATGCAGCAACCAGGAAAACAGCCCCCTTTCTCACCGCAGGGGGGAAAGTGTCTGTGAGGTAATGCATATGCTAATAAGCTTTCTTAGTCATTCCACAATGTATACCTGTGTCAAAACTTGTTGGACAGCACAAATATATACAATTTTATTTGTCAATGGAAAACAAAACAGGAAGCCAGCCTGTTATAAATTAGATGTGTGGGAAGCCAATTTGCTGTCTCTAGTGACAATCCAGAAAGCTAAACAATAATTTTTATAACAATTGGCTCAAAATGACCAGAACTTCAACAACTCACAGTTTCTTGAATTTTTGTCCCATGTTCTAACTTAGGATCAACCAAAGAAAGACAAATGTACACCCCTAACCATTCTCATAGGATAACTCACTTCCAGGTAGCTGGCCTGCAGCTTTTCCATGCCAGTATCCTCCAATCAGGGCAAGCCTGCAGCCGTCCTGTTTTTCACTAGAAAGCTCTCCCACTTCTCTTCCTGCCTTGGAATCCCTGCCAACATGCAGGTAATGTTGGCTGACTCTCTTGCTATACAAGCTCAGGATAGATGGTCATTGTTTTTTTCATTGGATTGGTCTTTGTTTATTTCTTTACCACATTTCTATACCCCGCTGGGAGGTTAGCTGTGAGATTAGCAAAAGGAGGGGGTGTTACACAAGGGTGTGGAGCAAGGATTTGTGGATCACGTGGGCTGCCTTAGACATCTGAGTATCTACACAGTGCGTAAGCAGGCATTGTAAGCATTCATCCTGCCACAGGTGTTTTTCTCTGCTTCTGTTGATTCTGGTCAGCAGTGTTTCTGAATGACACATTCCATTTTTGGGTTTTTTTTTTCCAATATGCTGGTGATTTTATCATCCCACTCAAGGTTCGTATGAGTGCTTTCCCGATGTGCAATGAGATGAGAGCTTTGCTATTAGTGCGTAAGTTCCAACTCCCACATCTACTTTCATTGTGAGCCCCTCTCAACATTGAGTGTGACACTTTGACAATGTCTGCTAAAAGCAAGTTTTCCTTTTTATTTTCATCGATTGTCTGAGCAAAGAACTGTTCCATAATTGAGGGATTTGGTCATTTGGCCTCTTCTCATCTTTTTCTTCCATATTGAACTTGGACTCTAAGAGAAAATTTATCTGCAAAATGTAAATATATTTTTAAGTTTATGTATGCACACAACAATAACTTATGGAAATGGTAGCATTCAAAATAGAAAGTTGAATATGAGCTTGAATCATTAATATATTTGGTTGTTCATAATCCTTATAGGCATTAATCACATCACTCTCTAGCAAGACACTCATTATCCATCCTCATACAAATCAGTTAACATTTACCTAGCAAAACTCCAAATAGTGTCTCCTTGTACATAAGTCATCATTCTTTTTGATTATTCTTGACTTGACCAGAGGACTAGTGCCCTTCTAAACAGGGAGATGACTGTCTTTTAGCCAGGTCACTGTCCAGTGGAATGTGAACATAAAGGATAAAGAAAAAGAACGCGTGTAGTAAGATTGCCAAAATATAGATCCACAAACAGAAATACTCTCAAGAGTTTCTAAAATAAACGATTAAGAAAGGCATGGAATAAAAACATTCTGGCAAATGTATGCCACCCTAGCCAACCTTATATTTGAAAGTTAGTTTAGAATTTTTATAAAATCTTGTTAAAATCAGAGAAAATTTGGACATAAGTATTTGGGTTGAGGGGTCTAACAAAATAATCCCTGTTTTTCCATATTGAGATCATTAAAAATTGAAAAAACAAGCACATGAATCAGATGAGTGGGAAAAAAAGCCTAATTAGTAAAAGTGGGGAACAAGATGTTTGATTCGAAGGTTACTCACTTTATACCCCCCTGGTATATTAGCTGGTATCTCCTTTAAAGAGGCAGATAAATTCCAGCTCTATGGTAGAGAGAAGGTGAGAATGTGCATTCTAGATAGTTATCTGGATCATGGACTGAGAGAGAAAGGAGTTTTGAGAAAAGAATATGCTAGCCTGTTGATTTTCCTCTCCAATTTCATGTATCAGGCAAATGGTTCTTTTCAGTGGTGAGGACAAATGGGGAGGAGAGACTGAAGTGGGGCTTCGAGGAAGGGACCTCATGGAGACTTGATACCATGAACAGATGTTCTCCCCAGTCATGGGGATCCTTGTGCATGCTTTCACACATGTTCTCCCTAAACTGGCGTGTTCTGAGTCCTTACTCTACGATAACCACTTGGCAGTCATCACAAAGGTGAACAATACAGTCATTGCCCTGAAGGAACTTAAATTCTGAAGAGGAGTATAAATAAGCCAACACAGTAGATCGTGATAAATGCCGTTATTAAGGTTAATTGAGGATACTGTGGCAGGAAAAACAAATTGCATTAAAAGTACTTTTCTATGGTTGGTCATTTTTTGTGTACTAGTTAGTGGGAGGCATCTGGTCCTACTCTGATAATTCCAGGAATTTTGGTGTACTTTGATATTGAGACATAACAGAACAGAGAGAAGAGATAAATTGAACTGAATTCAAAACTGGCCTTCTGTTTCCAGTAAAGAAATTCACATTTTCCTAAAAATGATGGAAGTACCTTAAATAATTTTAGCCATGTATACAACATTACTAGATTTGTGTTCTTAGGAATGTCATGCGGGCCCTAGTGTGTTAATATAAATCAGATGAGAAAGGTCAGAAGGCAGTAGTCTCATTTTGAAAGCTGCCCAACCAATTCAAGTAAAAAAATTATAAAGGAATAAACTACAGTAGTAGCAACAGGAATGGAAAATGGGGCTAGATGTAGTTAACATGAACTTTCATTCTGCCAGATATTGTTAAAAATATTTTTTGCTGCTGCTTTTGTTTATTAGGCCACCATCCTTTGCTGGTTCACTGTATTATATGCTCTCTGTGCAAATAAAAGAAACTTCTTTTCTTGATACATGGATGGCCCCAAGTCCCCATATAGTTGAATCATTGAAATCAAACCCCTTGGCAACTGTAGCTTGTCATATGTATGGGTGTATATTCCAGGAGAAGCCAATTAGTGTCTTTATCATTGACATAAGAGTATTGAGATAGAGGAGAAATGACAGGTAACTTGAACCCCGAAGAATGCAAAGAATAAGAAGCCTTGTGTTGCTAAATATCAATGCATCTGGAATATTTTATAAAGAGATATAATCTGGCATATAAACATAGAAGTCAATAGTAACATGAAAATGATGATAATATATTCTCCATGTAGTTGAACTTTGCAAAAATGGCACCAAATGCAAAACAAAACAAATAATAGCAATATCAAAAGCCCCACACAATATATAAGACTTCACTGCATGAAACCTTTAAATGCACACATTTCTATGGCTCAAAATGCTCATTAGAATACTAACAATAAAAGACATCATTAGAAATAATAAAAGGAAGATTAGAAGGAGACATAAACTTAAAATCTTGAAAACATTTTCAGAAATTTCTCAAAGCTTAATCAGAAAAGATAAAAATCTCCCCAGACATATGTGAACATGACCAGAAGACCTGATCATTCGCAAATAAGAAATGTTCCAATTAAAAAATAGGCAAAGTATCTAAACAGACATTACTCCAAAAAACATATACAAATGTATATACCAAAAAACTGTATTTAAAAAGCTCAGCATCACTAATCACCAAGGAAATGCAAATCAAAACCACAATGAGATAACATATTTCCCAGTTAGAATGGCTTATTATTAATAAGACAAAAAAACAAACAACAACAATAACAAACATTGGTGAGGTTGTGAAGAAAAGGGAACTCTTATACACCGTTTGTGGGAATGTAAATTAGTACAGCCATTATGAAAAAGAGTATAAAATGAAATTTTATAAAGAGTATAAAATGATGTCTTTTATTGTTAGTATTTTAATGAGTATTTTGAGCCATAGAAATGTGTGCATTTAAAAAATGAAAACAGAACTACCACATGATCCAGTCTATAATCTGCTACTGTTTATCCAAAAAAAAGAAGTCAGTACATTGAGGAGCCATCTACACTCCCATGTTTATTACATCAGTATTTGCAATAGCCATGGTATGAAATCAACCTATATATATATATCAACAGATGAATGGATAAAGAAAATGTGGTATATATACACAATGGAATATTATTTAGCCATAAAAGAATGAAATCCACATTGTGCTATGTCATTCACAACAACGTGGATGAGCCTAGAGGACCTTAAGTAAAATAAGTCTAGCATAGAACAGAAATATTGCATGTTCTCACTCACATATGGGAGCTAAAAATAAAATGAGCCCATAGAAGTCGGGAGTACAATTGTGATTAGAAGCAGGGAAGCATAACAGGGAGGGAGCGTGGGGAGGTGGGTTAATGGATGCAAAGTCAAAGCTAGATGGGAAGAACGAGTTCTCCTCTTTCACAGCACTGTAGGGTGACGATAGTTAGCATATTTTATTATATGTTTTCAAACAGCTAGAAGAGAGGATTTTGAATGTTTCCAACACAATGTAATGATCAATGTTTGAGGTGACTGATGTGCTAATTCTCTGATTTGAAAATTAAACATTTAATAATTTTATACATGTATCAAAATATCACTGTCATAAATATGTACACGTTACATGCGAACTGAAAATAAAAGAAAAAAAAGCAAACAATTCAATCTCATTAAAAGCAAAAAAATGCTAAATAAATGTAAAAGTAATAAGACAGTTTGCATATGAAAAAGTCAAAAATATAAGTGGAAAAAATGATAACTAATAATAATCAGAATTAAAAGAATGGGCATATGGTGGGAATCTAAACTGGCATAAACATTATGGAGAATGAACTGTTAGGAATTCGCCAACTGTTAAAAACTCAATGAATACATTTTGAAAACTCAAACTTTGGCATATCTTTCAACTAATCTACTTTCCAAAGAAATTATGTGTAAAAAGTTAAAATAAGATTTTAAGAAGTATACTGTTGTGGTAAATTAGTATCAAATTACAGTCAACAAAAAGGTGAAATGTTGTTTCTTCCATAAAATGAGATTCATTTAGTTAATTAAAAATGAAATAGAGGAATATTTTCTGTATAATATAAAGTGGAGATATTTTTGGAAAACATTTTGTGAAATATTTACTTCTTTATATTATTCAGACTAATATTTCCTGATGAGGATATGCTGGTGAGTGGACCCATAATACATAGATTCCATCAATAGTTTCACCCTTCTTAATGATAATGAAAGACCTGATCATTAAAGCAGCTAAAATGTATCAGCAATAATATAGCGTAACATACACAAAGACATCTATGTTTCCTAATTTGCATTATTTTACCTAAAATCTAGCCAAAGGAATCTGGATGTGGTGGGTGCTACGTTTTTGTGGTATCATTTTTTTCTTCGTTTGCTCCTGTTTTGTTCATGTTGCCTGACTATTTGGTGAGACTAATTTAGATTTTTTAAAGAGAGATGTGCCCAGGGAGCTCTGATTGATGAGGGTGTGCTGCAGTGGGACCTGGGGAACAAACGAGAAACACAGCACTGACACAGAAGCTGAACAGCCAGGTCTCACGAAAGTAAATACTTGTGTGGATCCAGCCGTAGCTAGAACTGCCTTGTGACACAAATGCAATGTAATCGTTTTACTTTTGATGTCCACATTCAGTGCTTCTCAATGTAGAAATGTGCCATACTGTTTATCTCTCGGACACAAAATTGCAACTGATGCCCCTGAATTAAGATATTTGTGAATTAACGAGAATTTCATTTTGGGTTTTGGGAACACATGTCCTGACAAACCGGTGTGAGCTTAGAGTATTTCCCCTCTAATCCTTTGGGTGATGCTTTATGCAGCTTAGATAGTTTCCTCCCACGTGTGCTGATCACTGAAAACCCAACACAGACACTGTAGACTTACAAATATAACTTTCAGATGTAAAGTTGTCTGGAGTGCTATTCATTTGCTGGCATGTTTTTATACCAGTGACAGAAATCAATTAGGAGTTACTGGAAAATCATAACTGCAGAAAAGACTGTACACTCATCAGGTGAGATCTGAGAGTTATCTGAGTCCTCTTGTTATCTCGTTTTGCAACAGGAAAATTTGACACACTAAAAGGTGAAGTGAGGAGTTACTATCATCAACCAATAGGAAATTCAGTCACTTTGTTTAGGTTGTGTTTGTAGAGAGGCTCTTAGTTATATGTTCTGCAGATTTCCCTTTTACATTGTATAAAACAAATTTGCCCTATCATGTGATATGTGAATTACATTCTTAATGTAGAATTATAAATCATGTGTTGCAATATTGTTTATCTCAAATTGCTCTAGTTCATAAAAAACATACCGAAATGACCCCCTAACACTCACAGGAATGAATATTACTTGAACCTTTGCATTAAATCTTCAAGAAAAGAACAGAAAACAAACTAGACAACCATCATTCTCAGCAAACTGACACAAGAACACAAAATCAAACACCGCATGTTCTCACTTATAGGCAGATGTTGAACAATGAGAACACATGGACTGGAGGGGAGCATTACACATGGGGGTCTACTGGGGGGAAATAGAGGAGGGACAGCGAGGGGTGGGGAGTTGGGGAGAGAGAGCATGAGGAGAAATGCCAGATATAGGTGAAGGGGAGGAAGGCAGCAAATCACACTGCCATGTGTGTACCTATTGAACAATCTTACATGTTCTTCACATGTACCCCAAAACCTAAAATGCAATAAAAAAAGAAAAGAATAACTGAATGAACTATCTCAATATATATCCACATATATGAATAACGAAGAAAACTGTACATAATGATTTTAAGTTATAAATTGGACTATCTTATTGTGGATTTGTATGGGCATACATCTAGCAAAATATATGATGGGATAGTCAACAGAAGGCCAAGAGTCCATGTATTAGTTATTGCTGTGTGGCAACATCAGAGTTTTAGTGGTTTATGACAATACTTTTGTGTTTCACTCACAGGTCTCCATTGGTCGGAGTTTGCCAGACCGTGTCTGAGCTCAGTTCTGCCTGCCTACCAGCTGCGGGTTGAGGCCCCGTCTGCTCCTTCTGTGTCTTCATGGTACTTGACATAGTGACTCTTCAGAGCTTGTTCTTCTCATAGCAGATAGTAGAAGTGCAAGAAGGAAAGCAAAGTCACGCAAACATATTTAAATCTGCTATTTTGTTCATGTTATGTCTCTTCGTAATACATTGGTCAGAGAAAACTGCATATACAAGCTCTGCTTTCCTGGTATGCCAAAATTAAATGAGAAAGCAAAAGAATTAGAAACAACCATATCATATACCACAGAAGTATATCTGGAGGGGTAGGAGTTCCAGTTGATTTTATTCTTGCATCTTGTTTTTAAAGGAATTTTGATTTGTAAGTTTCACAGGACTGGAAAGTATTAAGGAGTTGAGCTAAATCCCAATATCATTCTACTTCACAAATTCAGGCAGTTTTAGAGTATGGTGTTGATTATATTTAGGACTCCCTAGAATCTTGCCTTTTAGTTCAAATATCAATGCTGTAAGAGACTGAGAAGACACTTAAGTCACCCCTGAAAAATGCTTTAAATAGTCCATTATAAATTCATAAGTGTCAATTCAGCTTTTGTTTGAGGGGTTAAGAGACTACACCTATATTTTTTTTCTTAAATCTCTGCTAATGTGAAGTGATAAATCATCACATGTACCTCTTCACATTAGTGACATTATGCAGCATTTGCAATTCTTGTGAATAGAGTCAAATGAACCTGAATTCAAACCCCAGATCCATGGTTTATTACATTGCTCAGATGCCTTAATAGCTCTATACTATGAAGTGCACGAAATTAGAATGCTAATGCTTACTCCAAACTGCTTTTGTGAAGACTTTATGAGATCTCTTATGCAAAGTAGCTGACACAAAACACATTTAATTGATAATTTTAATATTAAACCCAAATTCTATTTGACATTTAGGAAAACATAGAAGCTGAAATTCAAAGTTATCTTGCTCATATAATTTTATAATTATACATTTTGCTGCTAAATAATATAATATTACCCATACAGAATTCAATGCTAAAACTAAGAAAAAAGAGCACTCCTTCCGGCGTGAGAATTACTATATTCAATATAAACATTTTTAGAAAAATACAAGACAATATCTGATTAATGGACATCTATGCCAAATCTTCAAAACTATATATTTTTAAAATACTACACTCTGATGAATCAAAATCAAAACTGACAAAGGAATTTTGAGTCGATTATATCTCTCAATGAAAATTAGTTACCCTTTTTAAACAAAAGGGAAATAATTAATGTCTTATTAGAAAAGAAAATAACTATGGGGTAAAAATGCTCAATTAATATAACTAGAAAACAAAAATCAAAATGAAACAAATCCCTGAAATTATATCTCCAATGAAAAGTGGATGATTTTCTGAACATTTGATCAAGTAGTTCACTAACATAAATAAGAACATGTAACCTGTGTGTGATTAAGTTGTTCAATTTTTTTTTTAATTGTACTTTAGGTTCTGGGGTACTAGAGCAGATCATACAGGATTCTTGCATAGGTACACATATGGCAATGTGGTTTGCTGTCTCCATGTTTTGTTCAAATCATCTGTTTGCATTGCCTTAATAAACAACATCTGATTGCCCTATTTGGTTAGTACATTTTTGGTTGTACATAGGATAGTTGCATCATGTTAGGAGAAACTATTACCTTATCTTTATTTGCATTTAGTAAAAAATTCAGATGAGTGGACTGGACACTCAACACAGACACAATGAAAACTTCAGTGTTAAAATGAATAATTTGCCTGCATTGTCATTTCTTTCCGTTGATGAAATTCCAAGAGATTTTGGTGCATTAAAGCTACATTTGCATGAAGAAACCAGTGAAGCTACTGGCTAATTAGACAATAATTATGTGCTAGGTAGAATAAGAAGACACTTATGCAATGATGTTGCTGTCTGAGAACCAATATTGTTTCCACCATATTTGTGGCCTCTAGATAACAGCATGCAGAACAATTTCTATTCACCCAAAACAACATAGAGGTATGGCAAATAATACAGTGAAATTTAATGGAGAATGCTCATGTCAGTGTATGGAATTCCAAAAAGAGTAGCATCATATGTAAAGTTTAGGTGAACAGATTTGCCATGGAGAGCCATGCCTTATAAGAAAAATAGCAGCTATACAACATGATGCAAGACTTCAAAAATCATTAATGATATTAAAAGTCAGCTCACTCTTATGGACAACCTCCATGCAATTGCTTAACATCTATTCTTGTAATATACTTTTTCACATGTTAAATTTTCGTTTTAGCCTTTTTTTTAGTTTTTATCTTTTTCAATTTTTCTTTTCTTAGGTTTTTTTGTCCCACTATTTTAAATTGGCTACATTATCTTTTACAATTTACTATGCTTGCATTTCATCTGTTCCTTATTTCTATACTGGATGCACAAATTGTGTAGAGACTTTTAGAGAGTGCTAATACGTTTCATGCATTTTTTGCACAATGTTGACTTTGTGGAAGAGCATTGCATATGTATGTAAAAAGCACTGAAACTTCCTCAATAAATAAAGAAATGTCTTTGTACATCTGCATTTGTGACAGATAAATTTCTTGAGATCTCACCTCTTTGAATTATTGTATATGCAGTGGTGACCCATTATCGTTTTTGGTCAATCTTGTCAAAAACACAGGTCCTCCATCATGGTACTTCAGAAATAACAAAGTTACAAAGCTGGGTCCACACAATTATCAATCATAGTTACATGCACTTATACATTTTTCTTTTTTACCCATTTCTTTATGAATACAGTTCATCCTCATATAAATGTTATACCAGTTTGACTCATCAATATACTTAGGTGTTTATTCTTGCAGAAATATGTATGGTGTTACTGCCTGTTTCATTGTGTAAGGTGAACTATGATGTGTTCTGCAAGTTTTTAGATGTTTCTCAAATCTCCTTTAAAAATTTAAATGAATATTTTTAAATAATTTTAAAAATAATTTTTTCAGAATTATATTTTGGGGATTTTTCTCTCTCAGGTTTTAACATTTGAGATTATGACACTGGGATTTTCTCCTTTGGGATTGTCATTGGCTTTGTTTTTAATGTTTCAATACTGGTAGAGTAATGTGTCTTCTAGTACTTTTTATCTTTCCTGATTGCCTGGAGATGATTAGCCTTCAAAATTTACTATGTTTTCAACAATTTTTAATTGTGTAACTTTTATTAAAATTTATTTAAATTTAGGAAATATGCTTAAAATATTTTATCATTGAAACAAAACATTATCTTTTTATGCATTTTTACCCTGTGCACATTTTTACATGATTTTCTATGTTGCCCATATGTTTTGCTAACTTTATTTTTATTTACATTGCAGTTATTATTGTGAATGGGATTTTTGTTATTGACCTATATTTATTATATATGAGGAGGTGATTGATTGAGAACATTATATTTTATAAAAATACTAATTACTGTACATTTCCATGTTTATACTTCATTGATTTGTCTTCACTTTAAAACATAGCCATGCCTCATTTTGTTCTGCTTTATTTTATTGCACTTTGCAGAAAAGTACATTCTTTACTAATTGAAGATTTATGTCAACCCTGGATCCAGCATGTCTACTGGCAGCATTTTTCCAACAGCAGGTGCTCTCTCAGTGTCTGTATCGCATTTTGCTCATTATCACAAGATTTTAGTATTTTTACTATTATTTTATCTTTTATGCTGATCCATGATCAATGATCACTGACGTTAGTATTGTAATTGTTTTGGGACCTAGTGAACCATGCCCACATAAGATGGCACACTTCAGTTATAACTGTTGTGTATTCTGACCACTCCACAGACCGATCATTCTCTGGTCTGTCTACCTCACCTCAAGCCTCCCTATTCCTTAAGACATAACAATATTCTAGTTAAGCCAATTAGTAACTCTACAATGGCGTCTAGGTATTGGAATTGAGGGAAGCCTGACTCTCACTTTAAGTCAAAAGCTAGAAATTATTTGGGAGGATGGCATTTTGAAAGCCAAGATAGGCTATAAGCTAAACCTCTGCACCAAACAGCTAATCAAGTTGTGAATGCAGAGGAAAACTTCATGAAGAAAATGAAAAGTACTACTCCAGTAAACATACAAGGAAACAAAACAATCTTATTGCTGATATTGAAAGTTTTAATGGTCTGGTTGGAAAAATCAAATTAGACATAACATTCCTTCAAGCCAATGCCTAATCCAGAGCAAGGCTCTCTTAAAGTGTATGAAGGCTGAGAGAGGTCAGCAAGCTACAGAAGAAAAGTTTGCTGCTAGCAGAGGTTGGTTCATGAGGTTTAAGGAAAGGATTGCCAAGTGCAAGGTGAAGCTCCAAGTGCTAATACAGAAGCAGCAGCTTCTAGATCAGTTAGTTATCCAGAAAATCCAGCTAAGAGCATTGATGAAGGTGGCTCCTTAAAACAACATGTTTTCAATGTGGACAAAACAGCTTTTTCTTGGAAAAGACGCCACTAGGACTTCCATAGATACAAAGGAGAAGTGAATGGCTAGCTTCAGAGGATCAACTGACTCTTGTAAGGGGCTAATGCAGCTGGTGACTTTATATTGAAGCCAATACTCATTTACCATTCTAAAAATAATAAGGCCTTAAGAATTATGCTAAGTTTTCTCGCCTGTGTTCTATAAATAGAATAACCAAGGCTGGACAATATCACATCTGTTTATAGCATGGTTTTATGAATGTTTTTAAGTCCAATGTTGAGACCTACTATTCAGAAAAAAAAAATCTTTTCAAAATATTACTACTCACTGATAATGCATCATGCCACCCAAGAGCCCTAATGGAAATAAACAAGAAGATTACTGATGTTTTAATGCCTGCAAAAACAACATCCATCCTATAACCCATGGATCAATGAGAAATTTCATCTTTCAAATCTGATTATTTATAAAATGCATGTCATAAGCCTATAGCTGCAATTGATAGCAATTCCTCTGATAAGTCTGGGCAAAGCAAATTGAAAAGGTTCTATTAAACACAGTCAAGTGGTCAACAAACGTGAAAACAATGGTCAACATCACTGATCATCAGAGAAATGCAAATCAAAACTAGAGCAATATCATCTCAAACTAGTTGGAATGATTTTTGTTAAAAAGTCAAAACATAGCAGGTGTTGGCAAGGCTACTGAGACAAGGGTATGCTTATATACTGTTGATGAGAATGTAAATTAGTTCAGCCACTGTAGAAAGCATTTAGGAGTTTCTCAAAGAGTTTAAAACAGAACTACCATTCTGCTCAGCAATCCCATTACTGAGCATATACCCAAGAAAAACAAATCATTATATCAAAAAGACACATGCATATATATGTTCGCTGCAGTACTATTTACAAAAGCAAAGACATGGACTCAACCTAGGATTGGTCATCAAGAGTGGATTGGAAAGAAAATATGGCACATATACACTATGGAACACGATGCAGCCATAAAAAAGATGAAATCACGTCCCTTGCACCAATATGGCTGCAGCTGGAGACCATTATCCTAAGCAAATTAACGCACAAACAGAAAATCAAATACTGCAGGTTCTCACTTATAAATGGGAGCTAAATACTGGGTACGCATGGACATAAAGATGGTGACAATAGACACTGGGAACTTCTAGAGGTGTAGGAGAGGAAGGGAATCAAGGGTTGATCACTACCAATTGATCACTATGCCCATGACCTAGGTGATGGGATCAATTTTATTCTAAACCTCACATCACACAATACACCCATGTAACAAGCCTGCTTATCTACTTGTTAAATCTAAACTAAAAGTTGGAATTTGTACAGAAATGAAAATCTACACCCTTAATCTAAACTAAAGCAGAACTTTTTATTAAAAAAGAAAAATATATTCTGAAAACAAAAAGATTCTACCATTCTAGATGCCATATCAACATGAACAGGAGTTTGGAAGAAGTTATTCCAATCCTCATGGATAACTTTGAGAGATCTAATATTTAAGTGGAGGAAGTAACTTCAGACATGGTGGAAATAGCAAGAAAACTGGAATTAGAAGTTGAGACTAAAGATGTGATGGAAATGCTAAGTCTTATGATAGAGCTTTAATAGATGAAAAGTTGTTTCTTATGGATAAACAATAAAAGTAGTTTCTTGACAATAAACCTACCCCTGGTGAAGATGATATAAACATTGCTGAAATTGTAACCAAAAAAATATGACTATTACATAAACTTGGTTGATAAAGCAGTAGCAGGGTTTCAAAGGATGGACTACAATTTTGAAAGAGGTTTTTCTCTGGGTAAAATGCTATCAAACTGCATCACGTGCTACAGAGCAGTATTTCATTAAAAGAAGAGCCAAACAATGCAGCAAACGTCACAGTTACTGTGAAGTTTGTAAGATGTAGCCACAGCCACCAAGCTTTCAGCAACAACCACCCTGATTAGTAAGCAACCACCAACTCTGAGGCAAGGCCCTCTGCTAGCAAAAGGATCACAACTCTCTGGAGGCTCAGATGATTATCAGCATTATTAAGCAGTAAACTATTTTTAATTAAGGCATACAAATTGCTTTTAGACATAATGTTATTGCACACTTCAAAGACTAAAGTACAGTGTACGCAACTATTGTATGCACTGAAAAGACAAAAACATGCGTGTGACTCACAGAAAAGTATTTTTTTTTAGATGGAGTCTTGCTCTGTTGCCCAGCCTGAAGCGCAGTGGCACGATCTTGGCTCACTACAACCTCCACTTCCCAGGTTCAAGTGATTCTCCTGCCTCAGCCTCCTAAGTAGCTGGGACCACAGATGTGTGCCACCATGCCCAGCTAAGTTTTGTATTTTTAGTAGAGACAGGGTTTCACCATGTTAGCCAGGCTGGTCTTGAACTCCTGACCTCAGGTGATTTACCCACTTCAGCCTCCCAAAATGCTAGGATTACAAGTCTGAGCCACCGTGCCCAGACACCATAAAGTATTTTTAATTAAGGCACGTACATTGGGTTTTAAACCCAATTCTATTGCACACAATAGACTACAGGGTAGTGTAAACAGAACTTTTATATGCACTGTGGAAGCAAAAACTTCTTGTGACTGTCTTTATTGCAATATTTGCTTCATTGTGTTCAAACCCGCAACATCTCCATGGTACTCCTGTATGTATCATATTTATTTTTTATCATTCATATGTCCACTTGAATTGGTGAGAAATTTCATAACACTGTTAAAGGTTTTACAAAGACAGGGAAATCTCGGACTCCCTCCTGCTCCTGAGTCCTCATGCCTCTCACACCTCCGCGTTAAACCTCTGCACCTTGGCCTGCACTCTCAGCTTGCTCAGAAACTATTCCTCTAGTCACATGTTAGAGGATTACTTTGTCAGAAAGACCTTTTTACACATTTCTTATTTTGACCAGTCAACATCATAAAACACATTTAGTTAATTTCGTAGTTCTAAAGCATTTCTGTCATTCTTATTTTCAAAGAATAAACCTATTTGTTTGAGTGTATTATTCATGTGATGTTTTACTTGATTCTATGCATTAATGTTTTATTTACAACTTTGTATCAATATTTATAAGTAAAATATTCTCTATGTGCTCTCCTTGCCAGCATACCACCACTTTATAAATATATTGAGAAGCTATCTTTTTTCTATGTGCTGTTGAACTATGCAAACACCATGGGAGTTATCGATTTGACTTAATTTGTGAGAATTTACTCATAAAACCATCTGGATATGGAGAGTTTTAGGGGAGAAGCTGTTTGAAAGAGTTATTTTTATTTTTAAGAAAGCTCAATCTACTTATATTTTCTATATATCTTTGATCCATTTTCCTCCAAATTCATGTCCTTTTCGTGTATTTTTTAGAAAGCTAATATGTCACTATTCATTCTTTATTAAAAAGTATTTACTTTGCTTTTTTTAAATCAATGATTTATTGAGCCCAAGTCAAGTGCCAGTCACTCTGCTGAACGCTGAACACTGAGTGCTGGCTAAGGAAAATTAGGTCTGTGACTTCGTGGCACATGCACTCTAGACAATCAAGAATCATGGACAAAAGCAAATGCAGAGCAAAGGAAAGCAGGGAGCAGTGACAAAGAATCATTGAAGAGTGCTCTATTGGGAAGGATGGCCAGGGACACTTCTCCAATTAGGTGATATTCTACCCAACCACTAAAAGTAGGTGAAGAAAAACAACAAAGGAAAAGGAACAATTTGTACATTTTCAATAAAAAAAGTTGAGATTTCTATTAATCAGAAGGAAATTCTAATCAATCCATAAATAAATAGTCTTGAGTGACAAGAGTAATGTGAACAGCACATCAATAAAGGGCCCCTGTTATTTGACTACTTGTTACCTGTTGAACATTTCAGGTTTTCTTAACCTCTGATTCCCATAATCACACCTTCTAAACAAGGCATTATCCATTAGTACGCCAGTTCCAGAGTTAAAAGTATGTATTCAAGCATTGAGCTCCATCTTACTGTCCTTCATTCAGCTTTCCTATGAATAAATAAGTTTTAAACTACACTGGTTATAGTAGACTAAGTATTGCACTACTTTCCTCACTTTTTACCAACCTACATTTCTCGTGAGCAAGCAGGATGAAGTCTCAGGAAACATACTTAACGGTGGCAAAATGCTGTTAGATCCACAGTGATACATGTTTCCACTGATGATCTTACAGCTTCACATCATCATGCCGGTGCCCCTGCTGCTGTTCTGCCTTCATTACCTGGCCAGGCAATTAGGTCAAAATCCACATTGAAAACTGAAACACAACTCTTGTTAGAACACCTAATTTTCTCGTGAATTTCTACAATATCAATGAAATTCTGTGCCTTTAGTAGTAAGAACTGCCAAAGAAGATTACTCTTCCATTGAGACTTTTTCTTAAAATACAAACCTTTAGATGTCATGTTTCTTTCCCACCTTACAATTCGTTTATATACATTGGAGATCTTTATGGTAGGGATTCTGTAGGCTTTTAAATTATTTAAAATCCTTCAAACTCTTTTTGGACTGAATAGGTCCATACGGGCTTGTTAAATTTTCTGTCCTTTCTTCAGTGCTATTACATTTCAGACATGCCAAAAGAGCCGTGTGTGTGTGTGTGTGTGTGTGTGTGTGTGTGTGTGTTTATTGAATGTAGTATCAGGGGGAAAAGAAGTGCCTTAGGACCACTTTTAGAAGCATGAGCTCTTTTCTATGGAAAATAGATTCAAAACCAACTTAGGGCACACTCAATCATTATCCTTTATATTGTTCTTGAAGTTCAAGGCAAATTATACTTAATGTGACTGTAAATGTTATCCCTCCTGATAAACTATAATTTATTAATAAATCCAAAAGGATTTTACCATCATAGGTGACTACACTAATGAGTCAGGTAGATGGTCATTAAATGTGAACACATTTTTCCACTTCTAACGAAATAGAAGGAGCAAGTTAAACCAATGTAGCAATCACTGGAAAAAGGGACTGCCTTTATAAGCCTTTGATGTCAGCTGTGAAATACAAAACGGAGCAGGAGCAGGTGCAAAGAGTTATTTTGCTCAGTTATTCATGCATATCCAGTGCTATTCATACTTTCATTGACTCGATGGAGTTGTTGATTATTGCTTTCTGCTTGATGGAAGGAGCGCGACAATCTCAACAGTGTCCTGGGAGCAGAGACTGACACTAACAGCAGGTGCAGGTGGCCAACTCCTGTCAGACCGGATGTCATCAGTGCCAACAATTTTAACAAATAAATATTTCTGACTAATTTATTTTCTAGAGAGACTCTTTTATTAATTATCTTTTCTCTGTCTTGCAATGAAGTGCAAGTGTTTGAAGATGGCCTTGAGAACTGTTTGCAGTTAATTAAAGTATACTTTACTCCAGAGTGTTTTCCTTTTTTCCTACCTGCTTGAGGCCAGATGTCATTATTAAAGAGCCTCATGTAAGGAGCTGTGTTCCAGATTCAAAATCATCAGTGTCTCTCTTCCCCATTTAGGTAAGAAATAAGAAGAGCTTTTTTCTTTAATAAAGCAGAGTTAAAGATACATTGATACTTTTATACTTGAGGAATTTAAAAATATTTGTGTGTGAGGTAGGAAAGTGTTTATGAAGGAGACAGATAGGGACTTTTTAAAGCAGGACTGTATGTATAAAAATGTATATATTTAACATAAAAGTCATCTTCTTCTGTGAAAACTAAATTTTCTTTTTGGTGAAGTTCATTCTCTCTGTTAATGTCCATAAAAAGGACATGCTTATCATACTTGTACTTTATATTTCATTCTATGGGAAAAGTCTGTTGGGGGAGCAAAGTATATCTGAATAACAAATGTAGTTGTATGATATAAAACTCTCCAACATGTGGATATTTTCTATCAAAATAAATTTGAATTCAGGCAATTAAATATTTTTTAGCCTTCACTACTCACTGGAAAGTACATTCACATTTGGCAGCTATTTCTCACCTTTTCTCTTTTTGCTTTTCACTGTGTTCTTTGACATAGGGATGCTGAACTTGATGGAGATAGGAAGGAGATTCTTAAGGTTGTCATTCAGAGAGATGGTGCATAAACTCTTGAGTGACTGAGTGCAGCTCAGTTTGATTCAGAGCTACTTTACATATCTACCTGTACCATGAGCAGAGGGCTTTATGAGCACATATAAAAGATCGGCATATTAAGGTTCACTTGAAATAATTTACTCAAAAGATGGTGAGAGCTAAAAGCAGGGCTTGGCTTCTGGGAAGGTGGAAAGGAGACAGTCGAGAAGGGAGGTTGAGACGATCTGACAGACAGATTGGGCAAGTGGTTTATGATAATTACTTTCTCAGTGTTGGGTGGCAGAGTGGATAAAAATGACACTGGGAAATGTTAGATGAGTGAGAAATGTGTGTTGCAGGGATGGTGTGGAGAAGACAGGACAATTTTAAAACAGTGGACTCATTTTGCAACATGTCTTTTCTATGTCCTGTGACAATCAAAGATGTCCAGTCGGAATTTACATTGCATATAACTTTGCTGGTATTTTTTTTTCTCAGATATTTTTCAGATTTCCTCCTCCCTGCTTCGCGGAAAATGTCATCAGGACCCCCTGCTGATGGTCCTAGGAGAAAAGCATGGCAGCTGTGTGTCCTCCAAGTCCCTGCTCTTCTCAAGGGGCTGTGTCACAGCTCTGCAGCGAGGGTTGGTGCTCGTGTGGTCTGTGCTCTGAATTGCCCTGTCTGGATGTTGGGGGTCATGTGTAGGCACCAGGGCTAGGCATCGAGAACAGCCGCCTTGCTGCCCTGACCCCACAGCAGCCTAGTCAACCTTCTGCAGCAGGTCTCTGACCTTCTAGTCCACAGAATCTGTGCCCATGGAGACCTCTTGTCATGTGTGTAGCAACAGGTGCTATCTCTGTCCAGGGACTTCAGCGTCCTCCCTTTGATCCTCCTGCACAACGTCTACCCTCCTGTGCCAAGCTGGATATATTAATTAGCAGATGATGGTATTTTGGGAGTCCCTTTTCTTTTCCAGAACAAAGCCTACGTTTCAGTATTTACTACTATCATTGATTAGAATTCAAGAAAATTATTTGTGAAATTCTAAGCTAATCACTGAATTTTTGTATGGGTTCCAGGGGATGCTGACTCAGTGTCTGAGAAAAAGATTCGTGGAGGTAAATGTTGCTGAAGAACATGTTTAAATAAGAAAATAAAAATATAATATGAATGAAATATCTCTAATCACCACCCTTATTTCCTACCAAGATACAGAATATATTATCTATTCCTAAGGGCTTTGAGCTGCATTTTGATTGCTAAGACTTGAAAAAAAATAACGTGGATGGATTAGGGCACAAGGCAGTTCTTGCAGATGATACTGCACAGCTGCAGACAACGCAGCACGTGCTACAGAAATTCAAGATGGAGGCTGCATTTCCTATTTCTGTTGTAGCAGGTAAGCACATCTTTAGTGGCTAAGACAAAATGAATTTGTTATCTTATAGTTCTGGAGGTCAGAAAAGTGAAATCAGTTTTATTGGACTAAAGCCAGGGTGATGGCAGAGCTGATTCCCTCTGGAAGCTCTAGGGGAAAATTTCATTCCCTTGCCTTTTTCTTGCATCTGATGGTGGCCCACATTCCTTAGCTCATGGTCTCTTCCTACGCCTTGAAGACTAGGTGCATAGCGTAGACTCTCTGTTCTCACCTCCATTTGCATTCTAACGTCTCTCTTTAACTTTGCATAAGGACACTTATGATAACAACAGGCCCACACAAATAATCTAGGATAATCTCACTACCTCAAAATTCTTCATTTAATCACATCTGCCAAATCCCGTTTATCCTGTAAATAGCATATTTATAGGTTCCAGGACAGATAGCGTTAGGTGAGGGGAGCATTATTCAGTCTGCCTTAGAGACCCGCACCAAAGTCTAGATGAATAGACATTTTTAATATTTGAAGAAACATTTATTTTTCTTGCTAACTAGTAATTTTTACTTTTATTATAAAATAATGATCAGATAAATATATCAAAGGGTGATGTGCTCATGACATGGTCAAATAAAATGTTAATGTTTGAAATTAAAATTTGACTAAAATAATTTTTATGAAAATATGATCAACCTATTTATATTTTTACCTATTTTATCCATTATGTTTCAAATTTCATTTGTGATTAGTTGGTGCTCTATTCATTTGAATTCTAACCCATAGTTTGTCATGTTGGTTGCAACTAACTTTCCCCACTCTGATCTGTCTTTTACTTCATTTACAGTATCTTTATATTTCATCTTTTAAAAAACGTAATATGGTAAAACTTTTATGATTGTCACCCTCACCTCAAATTTTAATAACTCATTTCAATATCTAAAACCTCACTTTTGGCTGGCACAGCGTAATGGAACAAAATCTCTGTAATTGTAACAGTCTGGGATTGATTTTCACACTGTTGCATGCTAGAGATTTCAAGACCATTATGCCAGTTTATCACTGTAGAAACCACGTGGAGGATATCCTGTCTGCAGATGAGTCTCTGAATCACCCTGTGGTTAGATAGTTTGCTCAAGGTCACAGAGGTAGGAAGTAAAGCAGTTATGAATTAATGAAGAAGTTAGAAAATTAGTGGATTAACCAAGACCGCTTTAGTTTATTAACTTTCTCATAATGAGAATTCCACTGGAAGTCAGCTACAGCTGTATGAATCCACACAGGACCATGAAAACGAAGTCCCTTGCCTTTCCACGCTCAGCCTTGGGGTGGCGCTCAAACCCTCATGACTGAAGCATGGCAGCTGCTCTTCCACCACCCTATGCAGGGAAGCAAGACCTTTGAGTCAGCTTCTCCCTATGAGTCAGGGAATTCTCTACAAACTCTAAAGTATTAATAAATTATTTCCATATGCCATTTATTGTTACCCTTTTGGGAAAGGAAGGTTTGTTTTGATTGCTGCTGCTATTGGTTGTTTTATTTTTTAAACTGATACTTCACTGTTCCCAGTATCAGAAGAATTTAGTAATACAAAGGAGGATATTGGACAGGTAACAGTCTGAAAATCAATCCAGATTGTTACAATCACAATTTTGTTCCCTTACACTGTGAAGCTGAAGAGTTGATAAACCCTCTTTAATTTAAAATCTAGAAAATATTTATTGTCAAATTGATCTAAGTTGTAAGTTTATACTTTCTCACACCTATGTAGTTTTGCACTTATTTTCAAATTTCTTTCTTAATTTGCTTTTCCCAGTCATTTAATAAAATTGCTTCCAACCACATTTCTCTGTATGTCATTAATATAAAAAATGAAGTTTGAAAAATTAAATAAGTTGAAATGCATTCAATACATTAAAGTCACTTTAACTCACCTCCACAGCCACAAAGCTTGTCTAGAGCTGTAAACAATTAAAAATTGCCTCTCATCACTCTGTCATCTGTTCAGGAGCTTATAGGTCAGGGTATCCTTTTGTTCTTTACATAAAAAAATCAGATTCCTTAGGGGTTCATTACTATCCCATCTTTTCCCCTAGGTAACCACCTATGAATGTATTTCCATGATTAAATTCTATGAATATGCTAATAAAATATCAATTTATTTGAAGCCTCTGTCTCTAACTTTCGTGAGTCATACTTTCACCACCTCACTGATATGAGCACTCAGATGTTTCATAGGCTTACCCAATTTATGAGGTCCAACTCTGAAATCCTGATGATACTCTCCAAATGATGCTTCTGGTTTTCATGCACATTTTTTCAAGTAAATATCCAGGTATGTTTACTGACACCTCCCTTTACCTCAACAGTCACATTTAATTCATCACCACCTTCATTTAATCCAGTCTACTGAACAATGACTAGAGGCTCAGTGGCAAGACTGGTAAGGCTCTGCACACCTGTGCTTCTTTTGAGACCTTTGTAAACTCTGTATTTCAGTTACTGAGTTTTAGAGGCTTTAGCATATACACACATGAGCCCACAGATCTGGCTGTGCACATTCACACACTCAAACAGGGACCCTAAGAATTCTTTAAGCTCACCATGAGAACCACTGCCTTTGTGCTAAGGCCTACATCATCTTTGCCAAACATGCTGCAAAATGCTCTCACCTGAGCAATGGCTCTGCTTAAGGTCAATGCAGTCAGGAGCCTCAGACTCCTAAAGTCAGTGATTCTTGACCTAAAGCATGGACCGAAGTTAGTGCACCTCTCTGAAGTTCATCCTTTGTTACCAAAACATCAGGGGTTTTGTCTAGGCCCTTCTGCTTCCCACAGAGAAAGCCAATCACTGAGACAACCATTATTGCCAAGGAAGAAGGCTTTAATTGGGTGCTGTAGCCAAGGAGATGGGAGATTAGTCTGAAATCCATCTCCTTGACGGACTACACTGGGGATTATAAAAATTAGGGGATTATATAGCAGAAAATAACTACATGCAGGAAAACAGAAATTAGGAAGGGGTAAGGAGAAGATGTTTGTCAACAGGAAGCAGATGATCACTTTGACAGTCATGATGGTGAGGATTCTGACTTCTCATTGTCCAAAGGCAGTGATCTGGTGAGTTTCAGTTCCTTGATATTATCTGGGAGGGCTTCTGGTTGGTAATTTATCTGAGAAAGTAACTCAGATAAGACAAATGAAACTTTTAAAACTAGAATGCTTAATTTCTATGCTTATTCAATAGAAACTATAAACTTCAGTTTTATATCATGCTTGTTGCCTCAGCAGCTTTAAAATATTTTTACGGAGATGAGTCTGATCTGTTGTGTGACTTTTATAGTTCTACCTGGGAGTGCCAGTAGATCCCAGGCTACTTTTTCTTGTCTTAGAGAGGAAGAACAGCCTCACTATAAAAATATAAACTTATACTTTCCTCTGTTAATCTAATTTTAGTGTTTATACTACATCTCAATATTATTTGAATAGTTGATACAAATTTTTTATGTCCTACTATAAAAAGTAAATTATTGAGTTCCATGGATTCTTACCTCCTCCAACCACCCAGTGAGTTCTCCAACTGGAAAAGCACCCATTCATTTATAGATCAACTTTGTGGAACCAATAAAATCATTTATGTTTTAGCTTTAAAAAAAAAAGTATTCTTAAAAAACATTTAATTTTTTATCTTCTACGTAAGTTACTATAAATACATTTAAAACTAGCTTATTTTAAAATATAATGAACGACTACTAATGCTAAAATATTTTCAGTGCAACAATTTTTCTTAGGAAATATTGGAATATTTGTCTGTTTTTTATTAGTAAATTTTATGTCCTACCATGAATGTTGATATGTAATGCCATGCGCATATCTCAGTGGCTCAAGAAAAGGCTTTAAATCAGATAGAATTTTTTTAAGTGTCAATTAGTAGATATATATATATATATATATATATATATATAAATCTGTGAAAATCATTTTTTAAAGCCTAACATGACTTGCATATTCATGAAGTAATATAATTCTGAACTGGTATGGAAATTTAAATTTCTCAGATATTTTTGCTTAAATTACCTTTCTCCCACACAAGATCAATAAACTTTAAGGTTAACTTCTGCAACATAATCTTGGAAATTACAAGAAACTCATCATAAAGTTGTAAAAATTACAAGAAATAAAACCTTATAAACACAGTACCCTGTTGTAGGTCAATAAATGCTTCTGTTCATACTGATATTCCCAAAAAGGGAGAGGAAGAAGATAGCAATATTCATGTGTTGTGCTTAACTGAATAAGCCTAAAAGTGACCAGCAGACCAAAGGAAAAAAAAAAAATGAAACATACACACACTCCTGCACACCACTGTGTTAGTCTATTTTGCATTGTTATAAAGGAGTAACCAGAGGCCGAGTGATTTATAAATAATAGAAGTTTATTTGACTCAACGTTCTGCAAGTTGCACAAGCATGGCACCAGCAGCTTCCGGTGGGGCCTCAGGAAGCTTTGGTATAAGGAAAGGGGAGCTGGTGTTTCCGGTGGCAAGAGGGAACACATGAGAGGGGAAGAGGTACCAGGCTCTATTTAACAACCAGATCTCAAGTGAGCTCATAGAGTGAGAACTCACTCATCACCATGGGGAGGGCACCAATCCCTTACTGAGCCAAACACCTCCCTCCACATTCCCTTCAGCACTGGGGATGACATTTCACCATGAGATTTGGAGGGGACAAACATCCAACCCATAGCACGCACACACATACAATGTGTCACATTTTATTCCTAGGCTAAAATCCTAACCTACCAGCTTATTTCCAGAAATCACCTTGTAAATTGCTCTTTTACCAACTAAATCAATTATTGAGAATTAATTATATTTGTAAAAAAGGAAAGATGAATGTAGACTTTTCTCAGTTACATTAAATTACCTATGAGTTAAAATGTAATTTAAAAATTGAGTAAAATCTGGAATTCATGGGCAAAATTGTTGCTTTTATCAAGAGGAAAGAGCAAAAGGGAAAAGTATGTTTTCATAGAAATAAAAGTATCCTTTTATAAAATTTAATTCCTTAAACCCTACTTTGTATTACTATGTAAATTTTGTTAATCTTACAATTTTTAAATTTCTTTCAGAAGGACTTTCTTTCAGAAGGACTTAAATATCATGTCATGCTCTAGAAAGACATAAGTCTCATGACACTCTCTAGAAAAGTAAGTTCACATAATATATAAAAATTAACATACAGCAAAGCTGTTTTATTTTATCTTGCTGGCATAACAAATATACTGTTTATTTTCCTTTCCAGTGTTGATTTAACATATTTAGTTGGTTATTCTGTTATGAATGCTACCATTCATATCATCGTTGGACCTTTTGAAATCACATAGTAACTGGTACATGACTTTCACCTTCCCACTAAAGCCAAAGATGGCCCAGAACTGGCCCTTTCCGTAGAGAGTGGTAGCCCCAGCCACCTTCTGTCAAATAAGTTACTTTCCAATGCATGATGAAGGAGAGAGAATGGCAAAGGCAGTAATATTGGGAGAGACAGAATATATTAGTTTTTATCCTGAACATACCATAGAGAAGTCTATTCATCACCTTATGGGCAGAAAGATAGTCCTAGCTCATCCTATGGTACACTCTCATTGTGCTGCACATCAGAATTCTAAATTGCATGCAATTCCATGCTGTACAGAGGGAGAAGGTCTATATTGTTCCCATTTCCTTTAATCCCATATTTCCCAAGGATTTCCTAAAATCCCTTAGATTTTAGCAGACTCTAAGCTCTAGAGTCATGTTCACTCACAGATGTATTTTTATTCAACAATCACCAGAGGTGGGACAGACCAGAGGTGGGAGCAGAGGTTTGACCATTAATTCCATTATCTCTAGGAAAAATCATGGCTATTTTTTACATTGCAAACCTGTTGCTTTCTCAAGAGGGAAAGAATAATCAGAAATGTATTTTTTTATCATCTTGCTGTACTTATTGTGTCCTCTTGGAAATTTATTACAGGAAATAAGACATAACTGTTTTACTGCTGATTACAACAGCAATGCCTAATGTTACCACTTTCTCCATTTTTCTGTCTATATGCTAACAGATTGGTTTCATGAATAAAGGCAAGAGAAAGTGCAGGTGGACTGTCCCGGGAGTTACAGGATTACTGCATGATATATGACAGTCCCCTTCACTCTGTGAGCTAAAAGCATCTTACGTTCTTCCACCTACAGAACTGGGTTGAAAGATACTCTCCTGACAAAGCCAAGGATGCAGATAAAATCTCACTGTTCATATAAAATAACTTCTTCTACATAATTCACATTTTTCTTAACAATATTAAATAAATATTAACCTTTAAACATGGTGGATGGCATTATACTGCTTCACCTTTTAAATATTTAATGTTGTTCCATCTAAAACACTCCTGAGGATCCATTATTAATGAAAATTGCAGCCAAAAATTTCTTGGAAATTATTCAATAACATCTCTATAATACTTTGCCATATATTAGGATTAAGTCATAAAATACATTTTTATGAGAAATTTATTTTGTGAGACACAGATTTTTTTTTAAAACGCTATTTCACAAAAACTTTAGGGTGATAATTTTCAAGACACCGGCTTCAAAGATTCAGCAATCTGCAAGTTGCCCAGACAACCAGGACACAGTGAAAATAGTAAGGGTCACTCATCTCTTCTTTGCACCAAAATGGCAAAGCCAAGAGGCAGCCAATGCAGCAGAGTATTGAATTCTCAACTCTCTTTGATGTTTTTGGAAATCCAGACAAGATTCTGTTGAAGGACTACCTGGTAAGAACTCACTGCTGCACCTGAAAGTTGCTCTGAGTATAGGTACAATTCATTTGTGTGAGTTGTAGGATACTGATGGACAGATGCAAGTCAACCCAAGATTTCAGTCACTGTTGCTGCTAAAGACAGCTTCGTATGGAGCCTTCCTAAAAAATAACTCTGTGTAGATTTCAGGACCTCCAATGTTTCATTGTAGAGTTTTCCTAGGTAGTTTGTGGATTTCAGTAAACTTCCTGAAGAACCAGCATGCTCAAGAGTGCACTCACAACAGTCTTTGAAAAATAATAATCTCAGGTAACTCAGAAATTTCAGATTTTGCTACTCAAGCTTGCAGTAGCTTTTGTCATTGGTCACTTTCTGCCATTGATTAGCAAGACTTATGAGAGAGGAGGCAGATAGGGGCTGGTTAGGCAGAGAGAGAGGGAGGGTCTGGGAAGTGAGACAACACCTATGGTACTACAACTGTATTGCCTCTGTTATGTAGCTAACAGGAGTAAATGTGGTTAGGAACTTCCTCTTACACCAAGATCTCTGCTCAGAAGGGACTTTCCAGCTGCCCACACAGGTACAGACAAGGATAGAAGATATCCTAAAATGACCCCAAACTCATTATAATGTCATTAGTATTGTGGTTTTAGCTACTCCCCGACCATGAGCTTTGCTTAGGCACTCGTAGGTAACCAAGATGGAGTCATTATAGAAAACCCTGGGCAGGCACAGTTGCAACAACCCCAGGGGGAACTTTACCCCTCCAATTAAGGCAGAACCCACAGAAGACTTCCTTGTTTCTGCCACATTAAAGACCCAGAACTCAGCCCCATATTTGGCAACACTGTCTGGGTACTCTCTCACTGTTGAGAGCTTTACTGTCACTTAGTAACCCTACTCTGCCTTACTCACTCTCTGGAGTCTACATGCCTTATTCTTCTTGGTTGTGGGACAAGAACTCAGACCTCAGTAAACTCAGACCTCAGTAAAAAGGCTGGAACACTCAACATTTAACTCAATGTCTTACTTTGTTGTTACCAAACTCCAAGTATAGTTGAAGGAAAAAGAATTAAAAAAAAAATGTATTTGTGTGTTCATTTGACTTGATTTAAGTTTTCTTATTCTTGTAGTTTTCAATTCTTACAACATTTTAATATTTGTTTTCCTAAAATATTAAGAAATTAACTCAATGTTTATAATGATATATGGTTAACTTTTCTTTATATATGAGTATTTTATAAAGATTTTATATATAACCTTAACTTACCTGGGCACTTACCACATTACTATAGCAGCATGCTAAGTTGGAACCTATTTCTATACAATGTCAATAAGCATTTTTACATTTCTAACCAGATAAAATTTGAATCTGAAACACTTGGGGTGATTTATATATTTTGTACTTTAAAATCAGTCTATTATCTGTTTTACTATATAATACATGTATGTGTATTACAGAAAAATTATATATAATACAATGTATTTGTATTATAGAAAATGTCTACTATTTCTTTTATATTTTATAAATCTATAGACTAAGTCTATCTTGACTTTTACCTCCATTACTTTTTTATGATAAAATATTTATGTTCTCAATATATTAAACTATGTTTCATTATAAAAAGTAGCTTTATTTAAAACTTTCTAGGTAGCTATGATTTTTTATGCTCTAAGTAGCTGAAAATATTATAAAAAGTCTTCTATGAAAAATGACTGCAAAAAAAATGCAAAACTACTGGCTTATATAAAATTTGGCAAAATAAACCCAGCTAATATGTATGTACCAAAATAAGTATTAATAAAAAATGGCCTCAATATTATCCTATAAAATTTAGGAAATATTAGAATAAACAAAGTTTACAAAAGAATTAAAAATACTAACATATTACATTTCTTCTTAAGAGAGTTGGGCAGTTTGTTAGGAAATATTAATATTTGGTAAAAATAAACCTTCTTAATTTTGAAATACAAGTTGGACAGAAGGCTCAAAGAGTACTAAGCGAAAATGTGAGGTAGTTAAGTAATAAACACTTTTCTCTAAGTAGAAAAGTTAACTTATGAAAGTTACCATATACATACTATAGTGACACCTGTTTTTCTCTGGTCTGTCAGGAAAAATTAATATTTAGTCCTAATAACAGGAAATATCTAAACACAGGGAGCATTTGTGAAATGTGTAAGATATATCTACAAATTAGCAACTGTAGTTCCAGATGGGTTTAAAAATATTTTGGAAAGATACTCAATGACTAAATTTTTGATGCCCCCCTCATCTGCCTGAATCATATGAACAACACAATGGGTGATCTAATCTATCTACCAAGAAAATCTGAGATAGTGCACAACAGTATAGATAAAACAGCTAAGGAAAGTCTATCAAAATTTTGTGAAGCAAAGAGTGGATAAATATTAAATGCTTTAAAAATATGTTAATCATGTGAAAAACTAGACATAAAACACTTTTTAAAAATCAGTTAAAATAGTGCATAAAAGAAATAGATGAGGAAACTGAGGCATGATAATCTTTTGAACCTGGGAAGTGGAGGTTGCAGTGAGCCCAGATAGTGACACTGCACTCCAGCCTGGGCAACAGAGTGAGACTTTATCTCAATAAAATAAATAAATAAATAAATACTTTTTGAATAATACTTATTCCATCAAATTGAAAACATAGTCAAAATATCCATCCTTTTGTCAAGGAAAATAAGACACAGATTTTAAGAAGAAAGTGATTACATGGGAGAAAGGAAATTGAAATGGATTTTTAAAATATAAGTACTCACACACATAATTACATAAAAATACTCAAAATTAGATGGAAAGTAATAAAGATAAAAAGAAAAAAATATACTGGTAAAAACCAGGACAGTGACATGGAAATTTGATTTGAGAAAAAAATTTCCACAATGCAAAGGAGAAGATCAAAAGGTTAAGTTGAATAGATACAGAATCTAGGTGTGTGATTATTAATGGTAGGGAGTCAGCATGTGGAATATGGATTTTCTTAAAGGAGAGAGCACAGTGCATTTTACGGAAGTATTTTTTAAAATGTAGGAAAGTCTGTCAGGTTATAGAAGACCTAAATCTGTAGATTCAAAGGGTACACAATACATACCAATGAAGTTATTTGTATTTAACCATCCGTGAAATAAATATTAAGTTATTGAATTTTAACAATAAAATAAAAATTATTTTGATTTTCAGAGAGAATTTTCATATCACCAGGAGGCTGGCCTCAGTCCCACCTCAAAAGCAGAGTTGCTGGCAGGCAATGGAACAGCATCCACTAAAGTCATGTTGAGGGAAGAGCAACATGGGCCAGGAATTCAAAACCCTTTGACTAATCCACCTTGACAAAGCAAAAGTCCTAGTATTACCAAATCCGCTTGCCATCAGAGAGTGTATCACGGTGTATTTTATCTCAAAAATTTGTTACTTATAACTTAGGTCAAATAGTAACATGACTTTGAATGTCATATTTTAATAATGCCAACATTTATATCATTATATCAGTTATCTGATCACCAGGCTTGTATATCCAATTGGCTATTGGAATTTGGATGCTTCAAGACATCCCAAACTTAATATTTACAAACAGAACTAGTTGTTTTCTTTCTAAATCCTACAGCTGCCTAGCACATTCCATAAATAACATCCATCTCACTGCTGAGTCAGGCAATCCAGGCATCTTCCCTTGCGAGGGATGCAGTAAATGCATGTGTCCCTCACATGCTGCGCTGAATCCGTTAACATATCCAACCGCTCTGCCTCCAGCACTCCTGCCAGCCCCTCCGTGTGCTTCCATGGTCATCTCCCAGTCTATGCCCTCATTGTTCTTGGTTGCAGCATCACAATCAGTTCCAACTGCTCTTTCTCCCTCCACCCTTAAGCCACTATCATATGCAAATAATTATTTGAAGAAATATAAATCTGATATTTGAATTAAACAACCTAATGCCTTACAAAATTTTCATCTCAAGGAAAGAGGGAGAACTAACCAACACATCTTATCATGGCTTTTAAAGAATGCTAAGATCTGGATCCTTTCTGTTGCCCAGTTTCACCCCTTACCACCTTCCTCCTTGCCAGCCATGCCATGGCCGCTCTTGTGCTCATTCCATGCCTTGCTCCCTCCAGTCTATTCTCTACACACCAGTATGAATTATATCAAAGAGTCATCTGTTTAAATCCTTTCTAAGGCTTCACTTGCTCTGAGAATGGACTGCAATTCCATTATAATTTTCCACAAGTAGTGTGCCCGCCTAACTTAGCATCCTAACCAGAACATTTTTAAAACTGAAAGGAAGTGTTATCAATATTTAAACCAGGACAACATGCATAAAAGTAAATTTTCCTGAGCATGTTAACTATATGCTTTCCCTATGCTGCAGGTTATATTATAAGTTACAGTTTTTGTTCACATCTTGTATTCCTATGCTGATTATTTCTGGGAGGATCGTAAAACATTTTCATTTATTTAATTTCAATGTGTATATTAACTTCCAAACTCTTCATTTCATTTAAATCTTCTTTATTGAACTTCAGATATACTTTCTGTTGGTATGTTAATAATTTAAAAGTTCTAAAATCAATTAATATTCTATCATACTTATGATGTTATAGGCATATTCCTGCTTATTATTTTAATATTCTATATAAGTCTTATGGACATAGGAGAAAATATTTAGGTTGATTTAACCTTGCAAGCATTAAAACAAACCAGTTTCTGGTTATCTGACAAATGGAAACAGAAACATTCACAGATAATTTTCCTTAGTACAGCATTTGATGTATAGAATGAGCATGTAATCATTTAATGACAGGTTTCTGAAACTTGTCTCTACTATGACCATTAGAAAAAGGTATGTAAATTATTTAAGTCAGACTTAAGCAAGTTTGAACAGCTACTTCCTATAAACTATTTTCAAGGGAATTACTGAGAAATTTCCACATGTAAAAATGTAGAAAAACCTTTAAACGTAGCATATTTTCATATTTTTTTCTGAAAAGAATGGTTCAATTTCTCTCATCACGATACTTTTTTTTTAAAGCACATACTCCATTTTTTTCTGTGTTAACTCATTTGGAAAAAAATTATCACTCCAAAACGAAAGTCAGCGCCAACCACAACAAAAAAGTTTATATCATTTTAGTGCAGTTTTTAGAGCACTTGTTTATGCAGAATTGTGAGGCTTTGCAGTGGGTAACAATTATCTTCCAAAGTGGGTAAAAAACTACTGCATATAAATATATTGCAGTTTAAAATTACATCTTTTGGATGCTGGTAAAGAAAGAAGTAAAACTAAGGAAACAAATAAGGCAATATTACATCCTGCTGCAGTCCTCTCAGTGGGCTGCATGATATTTCTTCATGAATAAAGATGGAGTAAACCACATTTGTAGCATAATAAGAAAAGGTAATTAGTGTCATCTATTCACCACTGTTAGAATTTGACTAGAGCAATTTGATTACGTTTATCACATTCTAAACTTTGAGTAAGTTTTTCAGCTCTGTAATCCAGTTAGTGGTGAAGTGTGCAGAATAAAAGTGAGCTTCCCAGTATGATTGATGAGCAATGACTCAAAGGGATGGAACTGAAAAAAAAAGGACAGGAAAAAAAGAGAAAGAAATTGTAGTATAGATGCTGCCTATGGTTTTTAAGTAAATTCTCAACTAAATCAGTTTGAATCTGCGGCAAAACTTACATAAAAGTAGCAGTACTTCTTTCCAAACAAATACAAAATAGAATGTGTGCATGTGGCAGAAGGTTTCCCTGTCCACACAGAGATAGATTAAATATGTAGACCAAATGCATTTTAAGACTTTGTTAAAATAGCAAATTGGTTTCTCATTTTTAATTTAGAATCATTTAAGATAATATGTTTTAACATATATTAGTAATATAGTAATTGAAACATGTAAAGAAAAAGTCTCTGTAGTGTTTAAGATATTGAATTATAAATGAATAAGTACTGTTTCAGTCTCACGCATTAACATTTTCTGGTTAAAAATTCTATTAACTTAGGTATTTTGGGTTTATTTTTAGCTCCACCATTGACATACATATGGTTCAGAAATATTTTGCAAATCAACTGAAAGAGTTAGATGTGGAGCAAGTCCCAGGAACACCAGCAGCTCAGGGTCATTTATGGGAATTCACAGCAGCTCAAGGTCATTTATGGCAATTCAAAAATAGGAGGACTTGGAAAATTTTGACAGGGGAGACATTTGAAGTCATAAGACTATTGGGATAAAGCCACCAAAGCCTAGACAAAGTATGGCATAAACAACAGAGTAAGCAGGGGAAAGGTGAGAGATCACTGGCTACAGAAGAAGAGTAGCCCTTAATCAGAATTAGTAATGAGAATATGAAGATGAATTCATGTATCGGTTATGTGGCAACACTGTCCTAAGGATGCACTGGAAAGAAACCAGCACCCTGGATTCAAGGGACTTAGGATTTCAGGAGAACATACAATCAGCCAAAACCATTTGTCTTATGAGGGAAGGTATGTCACAGAGAATTAAAAAACAACACTAAAGTAGCTTGTTCAAGTTCTCCTTCTTAAGAAGATTATATTAAGGCAAACACCAGGATGAATTGAAGGAATTAGTGATGCAGAAATCTGGGAGAAGAGCGTTGCAGACCAAAAATAGCCAATGCAAGGACACCAAAAATTTCCTTTTGCGTCCTTTCACCCAGTCTTGCCTTCCTTGTAGATGACCAGTCTTCTGATTGTTATGACCACAGCCTAGTTCTATTTGTCCTTCAATTGCATACAAATGGGATAATGTGGTACACTTCCTTCTGTGCCTACCTTCTGCACTATGATAATGTTATTATGATTCATCTTTAGTTTTAAGTTTTTTGTGTGTTGAGTGATATTTAAGTGTATGAATATACAGCAATTTATTCCTTCTTAAATTGAAGGGTGTACCAAAAAGAACCAAAGCTGCTATGAAAGAAATGTTTGCACAAGTATAATATGAA
The DNA here is from genome assembly GCA_004027715.1 of Plecturocebus donacophilus. Classification (NCBI taxonomy): domain Eukaryota; kingdom Metazoa; phylum Chordata; class Mammalia; order Primates; family Pitheciidae; genus Plecturocebus; species Plecturocebus donacophilus. The sequence continues at coordinate 24,426 of PVKP010012323.1, read as the reverse complement.
GATGCACAACTATGCAGATGTTTTGTGGACATTTGTATTCATTGCTCATATATACAGTGGCCAAACTGCTAGGTCATAAGGTAGGCACATGTTTAATTTTACAACAAAATGACAAGTGGGTTTTAAAAGTGGATGCATGATTTTTATGCTCCCAGAAACAATTTATAAGTTTAAGTAGTTCTTCATCCTCACCAACATTTGATGTTGTCAGTCTTCATGTGTGTGTGTGTGTGTGTGTGTGTGTATGTGTGTGTGTGCTACACCCATTTCGTTTAAATTAGTAAACTTATAAAGTATTTTTAGGTTCACAGCAAAAACTGAATGGAAATAATAGCATTTCCCATACACACCCATCCCCAAGCACACACACAATCTCCCCACTATCCATACCCTGAACCTCAATGGCACATTTGTAGCAACTCATGAAACAACATTAACAAATCGTTATGTCCTAAAGTCCTTAAGTTACCTTAAGGCTCACTCTTGGTGTTGTACATTCTGTAGATTTTGACAAAGGCATAATGACATGTATTGACAACTGTAGTTACATACAGAATACTATCACTGCCCTGAAATCCTTTGGGCTTCACCTGTTCATCCCTCCCTCTCCATTAATTCTTTGCAACCACTGATCCTTCTACTGTCTCCATAGCTTTACCTTTTTCAGAATATTATATAATTAAAATCCTTCAGTAGATTTTCAGATTGACTTATTTTACCCAGTAACACGCACTTGATGTTCTTCTGTGTGTTTTTGTAGCTGATAGCTAATTTCTTTTTATCACATATTTATTGCATGAATGTGGCATAGCTTGTTTATCCATTCACCTTTTCAAGGACATCTTGTTACCACATTGAGGAAGTTATGAATAAAGCTGATATAAATATCCATGTATAGGTTTTTGTGTGGACACAAGTTTCAGTTTATTTGGGAATATAGCAAAGAGTGTGATTGCTGGGTCATATGGTAAAGGTATGTTCAGTTTTGTAAATGACTTAGACGTGTCCTCCAAGGTGACTGTGCTATATTGTAGCCTGACAATCAATGGTAGTTCCTGTTGCTCCATATCCTTGCCAGCATATGGCAGTGTCAATGTTTTTAATTATGATTACCTATTTTAATAGGTAATCATATCTCATTGTCATTTTAATTTGCAATTCCCTAATGACATATGATGTTGGACATATTTTCATACCCTTACTTTCTATCTATATGTCTTCATTGGTGAGGTGTCTATTCGGTATTTTGCCATTTAACTGTGTTGTTTGTCTTCTTATTGTTGACTTGGAAGAGATCTTTCCATGTTTGGATGACAGTCCTATATTAGATGTATTTTTTGCAACGATATTCTCCCAATCTTTGGCTCATCTTCTCATTTGCTAGACATTGCCTTTCATAGGGCAGAAGTTTTTAATTTTAATAAAGTCCCACTTATCAATTGTTTCTTTCATAAATCATGCCCTTAGTGTTGTATCTAAAAACTCAACCTTATACATAAAACATCCAGGTTGTTTTCTTATGTTATCTTTATACGTTTTAGAGTTTTGCATAGTGTATTTCCATTTATCATTTATTTTGAGTTAATTTTTGTGAAGGGTATAAGTTCTGTGTCCAGATTCATTTTTTTCCCTTGTGAGTATTCAGTTGTTCAAGCAAAAGTTTTCTTTTGCTCTATGTATTCCCTTTGCTTATTTGTCAATCAGTTGACTATATTATGCAGGTCTATGTCTGGGCTCACTATTCTGTTTCATTGATCTATGTTTCTATTATTTTGTCAACACCATACTGTCTTGATTATTTAAGCTTTATTGTAGGTGTTGAAGTCAGGTAGTTTCAGACCTCTGACTTTTTCTTCTTCAATATTTAGTTGGCTATTCTGAGTCTTTTGTCTTTCCATACAAACGTTAGAATCAGTTTGTTGATATACAAAAAAAAAATACCTGCTGGTATTTAATTGGAATTTTGTTTAATATAGATATAGTTGGGAAAAACTGACCTCTTGACCTTACTGAGGCTTTCTATGAAAATTGTATATTTAATTTAATGTATTTGCTATGTTCAATCACATTTTGTAATTTCCCTCAGATACATCTTGCACATATTTTGTTAGATCTATACAAAGAGGTTTCATTTTATTAGGTGCTAATGTAAATGGTAATGCCTTTATAATTTTAAATTTTACTTCTTCATTTCTGGTATATAAGGAAGTGATTGACTTTCATATATTAATCTTTCTATAACTGCTACAAACTTTCTATAATTGTTTAATAATTCCATGAGTTTCCTTTTGGCCAATTCTTTTGGATTTTGTGTGTAGGCAATCATTTTATCTGAGAACAAAGACAGTTTTATTTCTTCCTTTCCTATCTGGATACCATTTATTTCCTTATCTTTTTTTATTGAATTATCTAGGGATTATTACCCTCTATTCCTAGTTTGCTTAAGCTGCGTGTGTGTGTGTGTGTGTGTGTGTGTGTGTGTGTGTGTGTGTGTAAATGAATGTCGAATTTTGTTAAATGATTTTCTGCATGTAATGACATGATCTTGTGGTTTTCTTCTTAAAACTGGTGATCTAAAGGCTTAAATTAATTGACTTTTGAATGTTGAAAAAGCCTTACATACCTGAGATAAGACCCACTTGGCTCTGGTGTATAGTTATTTATATATATTGTTGGATTCAACTTGCTAGTATTTTATTGATAGTTTTACAGTTACGTTTATGATATATATTGATCTGTAATTTTATTTTTTTGTAACGACTTTGTTTGGTTTTGCTATTGGAGAAATACTAGTATCATAAAATGAGTTTGAAGGTTTTTCTCTGTTCTGTCTTCTGTAAAACATTGTAAAAAATTGGTATAATTTCTTCCTTTAACGTATGGGAGAATTCACTGGTGAACTGATGAGGGCATGATGTTTTATGTTTTGAAAGGTTATTAATAATTGATTCAAATTCTTTTATAAATAAACCTCTTCATACAATATTTTTCTTCTTATAAGAGCTTAGGCAGATTGTATCTTAGAAGGAATGACATCTAGGTTGTGAAATTTCTAGGTGTAGAATTTTTCCAAATATTTATTATCCTCTTCATGTCCATGGGATCTGTAGTGAGACCCTTCTTCCATTTCTGGTATTAGGAATTTATATCTTCTCTTTTTTTGTCTTAGTTAACATGGCTAGGTGCTTATCAATTTTATATATTTTTATGAAAATTAGCTTTTACTTATGTTGATTTTCTCTATTGATATCCTGTTTTCAATTTTACTGATCTCTGCTCTAATTCTTGTTTTCTGATTACCTTGAACGTAATTTGCTCTTTTTAAAAATCTTTTCAATTCTTGCCATTCTAGTTGATGAGAAGTGGTATCTCATAATGATTTTAATCTTTGTTTCCCTCATAAAGAATGAGGTTTAACCTTCTTTTAATGTGTACATTCTCATTTGTGATGTGTCTGTTCAAATATTTTTGTCTTTTGGTAGGAGATTGTTTTACATTTTTATTGTTGATTTGTAAGAGTTATTCATATATTCTAGATGCAATATCTGTAAAATACATATGGTGAAATTTTCTTAGAATCTCTAGTTTGGCTGTGAATTTTCTGATTTGTGTGTATGAAGAATAAAGATTATAAATTTTTATCAATTCCAAGTTATCATTTTTATGATATTTTACCATGGCATGTAAAAACATCTTTTCCTAGCCCAAAATCATAAATATATATTTTTCTATGCTTCCTAGAAATGCAATAGTTTGGGATTTCTGTATAGGTCTATTATCCATAGTAATTTTTCTATATGATATGAAGTTATGTTTGAGGTTTATTTTTTCTGTACATTTATTCAGTTATTGCAGCACTATATTTCCCATTACATTTACTCATCTTCAAAAATTAATTAACTGTAGCTATGTGGAGGAGGCATAGCAGAAGTGGCACTATTCCACTTTCTTGGCCCTATTGCTAACATGTTAGAAACTTCCTTTCTCTTAGAATACTCACTCTCAGAACCCTGAGCTGTCATAGAAGCAGCCCAGGAACTTTGTTGAGGAGCCATATGGAAAGGGAGAGTGTGATCCATCTGAGCCCAGACATCTGACATTTCTAAACAGGCACTAGGTTTGTGAGTGAAGCCATCTCGGAGCCTGCAAATCCAGCCTCAAGCTGCATATCATCAGGTGACTTTGTGGTGACAAAACATGGGACAGAAGAATTGCTCACCTGGTTCTTGGACAAGTTCTTGGACCACATATTAGTGAAATAGAATCAGCTTTGTTTGTTTTAAGCCACTAGAACATACAAATTAGTTAGTAATGCAACACTAGATAACTAGAATGTAATTCAGTGCTTGGAATTTCGGTACTGATGCAAGACATGCAGCTTTGGCTTTTGGATTGCAAAACAGACAAAAGTTAAAAGGATCCAAGGAGACTGTGTGAAAATAGCAATTATTTTAGGCTATGGATAAGGACAACCTAATTTTGCACTGACAGGACAATTAGCAAAAATTCACCCTACATAATGTGGAAAATAGAAAGTGCATCCTATGAATTCATGAATTCATGGATCTGACTAGGGAAATCCCAGAATGTCTAAGAAAATACGAGGAGAGAGAGATAAATTAGAAAATCACTATTTAACAATCACTCTTGTAATCATACATTGAGACAAGGATCATCAATGGTGCTAGAAGTGGTGATTGAGAGTTTGATTAGATTTAAAAAATTTCATGTTTCAAAAATATCTCCACACAAAATACATACTATAAGCACATCATTATTATGTAATAATTTTAACATTATTGTTAATATATTCTTTACTGTGAAAAAACATCAGACACCATCTTAAATGACAAATTCTGACTTCCTGGGATAAATCCATATTGTACGCCTCCTAATACCAACAACTGAGAGGACTGCATATTTACGTTTGTGGTTTTACGGCTTAAGTGCATAAATCGTGAATTATCACCACAACCCTTTTTGAGTAGCTGGGTGAAATAAGTTGGGTTCTGTGTATTAAGTGGTAATGGGGGTTGATACTAATGTATTTAAGTTAAAGTTGACCTCTGAATAGATAATAGAATGTCCTTGTTCTTATACAACTAATGTATTGAGATAAAAGTGATAACTTATCAACAAGTTATATGAAAGTTATAAAGCAGCTTGTGTGCTATTTCAGCAACTTTTCTGCATATTTAAACAGAGTTAAAAATGAAAACCGTATCAAAAAGAGAAATAATAGTTCTGGCTAGAGGATTGTTGGCACAGAGATGAAGCTACTCTGGATCTACATGTGTTAATTTTTGTAGACTTTGTTTTTTTCTAAAAATAATTGTCTAGAGTATTTTTCATTTAGTCAGCAATATTGGACATCTGTAGAGTTCAGTTAGCACCTGTAGTCTCCCAGTGTTGCTAATTAAAAATATCAATAACAAAATGCCACATTTTAGTATACATTTGCTGACACAACCTCTAGAATACAGAGTTGGATTTTGATTTCACTAAGAATCCCAGAACTGTGACATAATGTGGAAAATACATACATTTGTAACATGTCCTATTTATCTTGCTTCTGTAAGGCCTGGTTTTCTATATGGAAGGATCATCTTTATTGACAGAAATCTGAATTCACGGGACATGGAGCATGGCCATCTAAATCATTTTACTTAGAGCATTATGACTAAAGGATTTTTATTTATTATCAGTTTCTCATAACTGCTTTACATTCTAGCACCAGGTGTTCGAGACTCATTTTGTCTTTTTCTAACCCAAGCCTAAGGATAAGCCATTTCTCCAAATAGATCTTGTTCTTTTTGTAGAGAACAGTATTTATAAACCAAGATTTGGATGGTAATTATATCTATTACTGCTAAGGTTTTATTGTTTCTAGCTGCCCTAAGCTGACTTTGTCAAGAAACATAAATATAAATACACAGATACACATACATACAAACACAAAAATGCATTGATGCAATTGTATATGTATTGACTAGATATAATCCAAATCTAGTCTAAACACCCTGAGTGCAGACTAATATCTCCCACTAAAATCCGACACTATGCTACAGAAAATGAGCCTTTCTCATTTTCATATTTATACCTGCTTTTTCCAACTGTGAGAATACTGGCATGAATTATTCTCAAATGCATTTACTTGTGTTTTCCACCTCCTCTGAATTTAACTAAACTTCCAGCTGTGCCAATCTAAAACTTGGCCCTGAATAAGAAAAAGGGGGAGGTTAATGTGTAAAATGGAAAACACAGAATAGATGAAGCTGAAAAGAGAATGGATATAAAACATGGTCCGGAGATTTTGAAGAGTGGAGACTAATCAAATGCCTTTATACTTGAGATTATACAGTATCACCAATGTTTCCTCTAATGACAAGTGTGTCATAAAGAACTCACTTTATTTCTCTGGACTTCATTTTCCCCATTTGCACATTGAGGAATATGAACTGGAAGACCATTCAACTCTTCTTTTGATAGAAGGATCAAGCTCGAGAATTTTATTTTAACCACATCCGTCCAAGTGTGTAAAAATAAAACACAACAGAATGTCTATTAATTATGTAAATATTTTAAAATTCGACATTAGTGTCTTCTGGTTTTCCTAATTATTCTTCCTGGGATGGGAAGCAGAAGACACTTCAATAAAAAGTAAGATTTAAATTTAAAATTGAAGTGGATTAGCCTGTACATTAATAATGTAACAAAATACATTATTACATGAATGTACTTTGTTTTTCTGATATATCATTAAGGAGAGATGCAGAAAAGCAGGGATGAAGGCAATTTGAACATTGCAAGGCCTTTAATTCCATGAGCTCATTTGCTCCAGATATTTGGCTGTGGCTTCTACCTAACCATTTGCACATCTCTTCATGAAACAGCAACCACAATGCATGATGTCGAATATGACCATGGCAAAACAGAGTCATTCGTAATGGTAAAGAACACCTGTATTCATTTTTTTCCCATCTCATATATTTATGTATATAATATAACCCATATTTAATTATACATATTTTAAGTCATGTTACAAACTCTTTGACTTCAGCATTAAAGGAGCATTCTAACTGACAGTGATCAAAAACACCTAGGTATCTCCCTTACATAAGATATCAAGCTTTCTATTCACAAAGCTTATAAAATAAATGCATTCAATTTTTAAAAAATAGTAATTCCTGCTCTTGCAAGAACTCCAAGTGTGTTAATAATGAAGAAATGAGGGGCTTACATAGTCCAAACAGACAGATGTGCAAAGTAAATCCTGCTGAGAGTGCCTAGAAAAATGCAAATTGTGAAGGAAGATGATTTCCTTTTCACTCTCTTAGACCCATTTTTTTTTACAAGCAGGCCTTTCTTCTTGCCAACCACAAGGGTAAGGGAAACATTTATTCTTTTCAGCCATTCCCACTATACTTTCTCAGCCCATTTAGAAAATAGCTCTATGGGGAACTTACACAATAATGTTCTACTGTGTAAAGAGAGACATTTGCCAGTGCTGGCATTTCTGGGCATGATATCAAATTGCATTGTGTTGGTGGGCACAGAGCTTTCTCCAGCCGACAGTGGTAGTAAATCATGATGCCTGCTCAGAGAAGTAAATCTTTGGAAATATTTTGAACTGCGTCAGGTGTTTCTCTGAAACCTTTGTTGCATTACAGTAATGAGAGCACTTAAAATCAGGCATACATACACACACAGTTTTATATAAAATATCAGCCAATCATCTGTTTAGAGGGTTCACAGGTCCTGGGTTTACAAAATGAGACAGACTTTTCCCAAAGGTTTTAAAATAAAAATAAAAGTAAAAAAAAAATCTTTCCTTTACAAAGGAATAAACATTCTGTGGCTTTTCTCATTATGACAAATAAAAATTTCAACAAACTGGCTGTCTTCTCTTTTGCTGTTTTGTTATGTTAATCAATATCAGTGCAAACATAAAAAGCCAACCATTCTTCAAAAATAATCATGGCAATATATAATCCAAGCATACGCACATTTAAGCAGAATATATGTGATTTTTTATGGTTGTTTCTGTCTATATCTGATAGCATTTATATTATCAATTGCATATTTATTGAGCACCTATTAAATGCTTTTTGATCCAGGAAATTTTCAAGATATCTTATGTAAGTTTCCTTCTTCAGACATCATACTTTGTAAGCATTAAAATTTAGTAAATAATGTTAACTAATGGCATGAATAACTTATTATACATATGATGCTATCAAGAGTAAAGTCAAATTTTTATAAATGTCCTGAGGACTCAAAGCACATTTTTAGAGATGAAAATACCATGGTTTAGTTCTCATGTCATGTCACAGATACAGAACTGGAAAGGGCATTCCATTCACGTTTATATCGAAAAAAGTGCCAGCCCAACTAGTGCTCATGTCTCAAGACAAATTACTAGGGTAATTTTTGGAGTAAAACAGGTACTTACAGAGAAAAAATAAATTTAGATATTTGGGACAAATGCAACAGATCTTATATGTTATAGGTTGAATTTTATACCCACGAAATCCATATGTTGAAAGCCATAAGCCCAAGCAACTCAGAATATAAACTTATTTGGAAATAGAGTAATTGCACATGTGATTATTTAAGTTGAGATCATACGGAGTAAGGTGGGCTCCTAATCTGTATGACTTGTGTTCCCATCAAAAGAAAACTAATTTGAGCGCACACACAGGAGAATACCAGGTGAAGACAGAGGGATGTGCTGTTACAAGCCAAAGACTTCAAGAGATTTTCAGCAAACAACCAAAATTTCAGAGAGGGGTATGGAACACATATTTTCTGGAGCTCTTCAGAAAAAATACAATTCTGAAGACACTTTGCTGTCAAGACTTTTGGCCTGCAGAGCTGTAAGAAAATAGATGTCTGCTATTGCAATGATCTGGTCTGTAGGGTCCTTTTTTAGTTTAGTTTTGTTTTTTGTCTTTTTGTTCTTTTCTGCAGCTGAGGCAAACTAGTATATTAGATGCTGTGGTCTGAATGCTCCAAAAATTCACGTGCTGAAACTTAATATTTGCTGTGGTGGTATTAAGAGGTGGAGTCTTTGGGGAAGTGATTAAGTCATTAGCCTCTACCCTTGTAAAAGGGTCTGTGCCATATACAAGCACTGAAGGGAACTGACTTTAGCACCTTTTGCCCCTTTCGTCCTTCAGGTCTTCTACCATGCGAGGACAAAGCACCTGTTCTTCTGGGCCCTCTGCCTTCCACCAGAAGAAGACAGCATGGATGGAGCAGGCCCTCCCAAGACCACAGACATGCTGTGCCTGGGTCTGGGACTTCCCAGCCTTCAGAACTATGGGAAATATATTTCTGGTCTTTAAAATTTGTGTAGCATCAGGTATTTTGTTACAGCAGCACAAATGAACAAACTGCTGTATGCCAAATGCAGGGTAGTGTGAGAGTGTGAACCTCTTGGTGTTCATGGATACAAAAGCGTTCTCATAATCATGCAAGCCTTTCCACCATGCATACAGACAGCAGCTCACTGAGAAGGCTCTCTAGAAAGGTGCGTCGGGGAGGACACTGTGGAAAACTTCTTTGAGTGTTGGTCACAATGTGAGGAAGAGAAAAGCAGCCCCTGCCGAAACATCTCTCAAGACCCAAGTCCTCTGTTTCCATTCAGAAAAAAAGAGAAAATTTGTAACAATAAAACTGCTGCCTTTAGTCATGAGTGGAAACTCACTGTGGTTGGTGGAAGAAGAGAGGAAGACCAAAACTTCACACCCAGAAGACGGGCAGGAATATGTGCTAGGCCCAGCACTTAAGCTGGAGTATGAAGAGGAGTATTTGGGAAGGTGACATACCTGAGAACTAATACATACACTTGAGAACCCAGGTATACACACACACTCACACACACACACACACATACATACCCTTGAGACCCAGGTATGCAATGGCTGCCTGAGATTGAGCCTTGATCAGAAAATCAGAGGGTATCTTCTGTCCCCAGCCCACACCACCACAGTTAGAAGATTTTGAAGAGACACATTCTCTCTGGAGGGTAGTGCATGGGCTGATGGGGGTGAGAAGAAGAGAAACATGGAGAGCAGAAATTGAGAGAGAGAAACTCTCTGGAAAATCCAGGCCAGAGACAATACTTAAACATAAGGCATCACTGGAATAATTTGACATTTAATGCCTGTGGGCAGTCTAATGATAACTTCATTCCCAGCACAACTTCTGACTCGACTAACACAAACCCCTATACTGAAGTGATATCCAATCAGAAAACGTTCACTTCACCACCTTCTGTCCTGTGTGACTTCTTGCTTGCAACAACAATATCCAGGGAGAGAGGAAAAAAAAAAGGCCTCCCAAAAGGCAAAAACAATCTAAAGAGACAAAGCAATGATCAGAACCAGACTCAGATGTGACACAGATGTTGAAACCATCAGGTTGAAAATTTTCAATATCTATAATTAAACATTAGAAAATCTAATGGACAAGTTAGACCTCATAAGTAAATACATAGGTGGTTTCAGCAGAGATAAACTTTAAGAAAGCATCAAATGGAAATATATGAACAGACATTTTCCAAAAGAAGTCATTTATGTGGCCAACAAACATATTAAAAAATGCTCATCATGACTGGTTATTAGAGAAATGCAAATCAAAACCACATTGAGTTACCACCTCACACCAGTTAGAATGGTGATCATTAAAAAATCTGGCGACAACAGATGCTGGAGAGGATATAGAGAAATAGGAACACTTTTACACTGTTGGTGGAAGTGTAAATTAGTTCAACCATTGTGGAAGACAGTGTGGCAATTCCTCAAGGATCTAAAAATAGAAATATTATTTGAAGCAGCAATCCCATTACTGGGTATATACCTGAAGGATTATAAATTGATCTATTATATAGACACACACACACGTATATTTATTGTGGCACTATTTACAATAGCAAAGACTTGGAACCAACTCAAATGTCCATCAAAGATAGACTGGATAAAGAAAATGTGGCACATATACACCATGGAATACCATACAACCATAAAAAAGATGAATTTATGTCCTTTGCAGGGACATGGATGAATCTGAAAACCATCATTCTCAGCAAACTGACACAAGAACAGAAAACCAAACACTGCATATTCTCACTTATAAGTGGTGTTGAACAACGAGAACACATGGACACAGGGAGGGAAACATCAATCACTGTGGTCTGTTGGGGGATGGGGGTTTAGGGGAGGGATAGCAGGGAATGGGGTGATTGGGGAGGGATAACATTAGAAATACCTAATGTAGGTGACGGGGCAGGGAGGGAGACAGCAAACCACCATGGCACGTGTATACCTATGTAACAATGCTGCAAGATCTACACATGTACCCCAGAACTTAAAGTAAAATTTAAAAAAAGAAGAAAAAATATATATATGTGGAGTAATGGAAATGAAGTGTTCCTTCAAGAGACTAATTACTAAATTTAGGTAAGTGAATTTGAAAGTAATTCAGTAAAATTAACACAAGCTGAAATTGACAGAAGAAAAGTGGGTAGAGAAAATAGAGGAATTTAAGGAAGGTGAAATAAAAGTGCTGTGTAACCTATGCAAAATTGGAACCTATGAAGAAAAAACAGAGAAAGAAGAGGGGGAATGAGCTAGAAAACACATCTGAAGAAATCATAGTTGAGAACTGTATAAATTATAACAGACCCCAAAACACATATATAAGTAACCTAAAGTAAACCAAGCAGGTTAAATACAAAAACAAAGAAAACCAAACACACTTATATGAACAAGCATCCACACAGGCATATACTATTCAAAGAGTGACTTCCTGGTACAGAAACCTGACAGCACTTAGCCAGGTGATCAAGGTGGACAGCAGCTGTAAAAGTCATGGTGATATCATGCACCCCGGATCTGGCTTGATAGGACGAGTACTTCACCACTAAGGTTATTATCACCAAAACCCATAACTTCAGTGTAATCATGAAACAACATCAGATACACCCATATTGATAAATATCTCACAAAAATCACAGACCACAACTTTTCAAGTGACAATGTCATGGAAGTCAAGGAAAAACTGAGAAACTGCCAAATTAGAGAAGACTAAGAAGACACATAGAAACATAGAAGGCAAATAGATGCAATGTGCATTCCAGGATTGGATGCTGGAACAGAATAATGATATCAGTGGAAAAACTAATGAAATCAAAACAAAGCCCTTTGTTTCATTGTAGTATTATAGTAATGTTAATTGCTTAATTTTGATAAGTACTCCCTAGTTATGCAAGATGTTAACGTTAGTGAAATCTGGATGTAGGGTCTCTAGAAACTATGTGAACTATCTTTGGAACATTTCTATAAATATAACCTTATTTCAAAATAAATGGCTGGACTTTGAAAAACCTGAACAACTACAAAAAGAGCCATGCGTTTTGACAGAGAGAACATTTGGGATTCAGAGGACAAATTGAGTACAGTTTCTGGTAGAGAAAAATCTTGAGAATAGATCATAAGTTCATTAGGGAATATTGAATGGGTGAGTCTTGAAAACATACAAAAGAATATTTATGAACTGTAACATTGGCTTAAAATATTGTGTGTATATATGTAATATATGTGTGTGTATATATATATATATTAGAAACATGGTAAGATAGAAGAAAACGTAATTTAGTAGGAAGTCAGAAGGCTGAGTATGTATAAACTAGATGAAGCAAATTAAAGTTGTGCTCAAAAATTAAAAAGAATAGAACAAATACAAATTTACAGAGCCAATATATTGATATTCAGGCCAAACTTTAGACTTTTATTCTGTATTTATATAAATGTCTTAAATTCAGAAGAGTTAACCTCAAAACTTCTCTGTTTCAATTTTTCTTAACCACAGTAAGAATATATGCTTTTAGTATAGTATCAAACGGAGGAAAACTTGGTTTTGGTTTTGGGTTTTGTTTTCTCACCCCTCTGCAAAAACAACCATTTCCTACCCTCTCACACATTACTACTCTCTCTGGAATCTAATGTGCAAAGTAGAGAGGAAAGACATACAAAATAGCCTTTAAATTTTCAAAAATTTGATTGACCTTAAGCTATCTTTATCTTTATAGAAGAAGAGACCCTGAGGCCTTTTTTTCTTAGATAAACAGAATACATTCTTTTCTCTCAAATTGTATAAAGTACACACACGTTTTTCACATTCTAGTACTACTGACAGCCTGCTCCTAATTTAACCAGTTTTTAGTTTTGCAGTTTAGTTTTGCAGAATGAGAGATATCAAATGTTTCCTCTGAAGAGATGTTTCAAACTTTTCTCTAATAATTTATTAGACAGATTTTACTGATATATTTACTACTGAAGATTACCCTGTGTAAAGATTCCATCAAAACTTAAAATATGATCAATTTTGAAACTTATTAAGAAAATATTTTTTTCTATGTAATTGTTTTATGTTTCCTTAGGGCTTCCTTAGGCTTTCTCCTAATTGGGCACTGTTAAACATGCTGACTCTGCAGCATTCAAAAGTAAAGTACATTTGAACAAAGAATGAAAATACCATAGAATCCCTGGGTATAAAATCTGTCTTGACACTTCCTAATCAATTAACTTCAGCTTTCAGAAGACTTGGTGTAAGTCTTGCAATTTCCAGACAGTTTTCTGCACCACTTATAGTTATCGGTTAGTTTAGAAAACAGATAGTCTGATTAAGATAACATGCTAAAAGATTCAGGTAATAGCTGACCTACATCAAACACACAAATGCACAAATATTGTACTTTATGCATACCCACTACAGATACTAAAACTCGATTTTCATCTGACCATTCTAAGTATACTGACATCAGCTTATAATTATTTGCAGAGGTTTTGACAGCAAAACTATAATATTCAATAAGATTAAAAGGATAGAATATATTATCAGATTTAATTTTTATACTTTTTCATACAATTTATTAAACAACCCTTTTACTTGCCCTCAATCACCCAACTTCTTTATCCTTCTCATTGTTTGCCTTGGTTTAAGAAAAAGAAAAAAGAGTCATAGGAAGAAGGAAATACTGAGAAAACTCTTTGAACAAAACAGAAAATAGACACTGGCATGAAAAATAAAGAAAGTAACATAATTTCACATTAGCTAAGAGAAAAAAGAAGTAGCAGAACCATTTTCCAAGAATATAATAAATGTAAGAGGGGTTCTCTCATTTTAGAAGTTTTTTAGAGGCTCTGAGATCAATTTTTATCCTGCAGATACAGTAGATTCCAGATCACTGAGAGCAAGTATCTCCATTGTCACGGGCTTTTTAACTAGTTGAGAGTTAACAAATTTAGAAATAACTGTTGGCTAATATTTTATTAAAATTTTAATGAACAATTTTCAAATCTTGTAGTTGCCTTTACTCATACTTTTAAGGCTATAAAATCTGCATGAATTATTTTCAACAATGAATTATTGCAGGTATGCTAAAATCCTAGGAGGGCAGGAGAAAATGCCTTATCCTCTGTAATTCTAAATTCTATTTCTTCCAAGACTGAAACACAGGTAGGCTTAAAGAAAACAAAATTTTAATAATTGCATTTATACAAACAGCCAAAGCTGAAGTTATATTTCTTCTATTTTTACAAAATATTTGTATTTTTTTGACTTTTAAAAAATATTCTTTAAGTTCTGGGGTCCATGTGCAGATTGTGCAGGTTTGTTACGTAGGTATGTACATGCTGTAGTGGTGGTTTTCTGCATCCATCGCCCTGTCATCTACATTAGGTATTTCTCCTAATGCTGTCCCTTCCCAATCCCCCAACCCTCTGTGATTTCTCCCCTAGCCTCCTTCCCGACAGGCCCTGGTGTGTGATGTTTGCCTTCCTGTGTCCATGTGTTCTCATTGTTCAACACCGACTTATGAGTGAGAACATGAGGTGTTTGGTTTTCTGTTCTTGTGTCAGTTTGCTGAGAATGATGGTTTCCAGTTTTATCCATTTCCCTGCAAAGGACATGTGCTTACCCTTTTTCATGGCTGCATAGTATTCCATGGCATATATGTGCCACATTTTCTTTTTCCAGTCTATCTTTGATGGGCATTTGGATTAATTTCAAGTCTTTGTTATTGTGGACAGTGTGAACAGTGCCATTTTTTCCAGTCTATCTTTGATGGGCATTTGGATTCGTAAGTCTTTGTTATTGTGAACAGTGCCAATAGTGTTACAATGTTTACACGTGTAAACAATGTGCATGTGTCTTTATAATAGAATGATTTATAATCCTTTGGACATATATTCAGTAATGAGATTACTGGGTCAAATGGTATTTCTATTTCTAGATCCTTGAGGAATCACCACACTGTTTTCCACAGTGATTGAATTAATTTACACTCCCACCAATAGTGTACAAGTGTTCCTATTTCTCCACATCCTCTCCAGCATCTCTTGTCTCCAGATTTTTTAATGATCGCATTCTAACTGGTGTGAGGTGATATCTCAATGTGATTTTGATTTGCATTTCTCTCAAAAGCAATGACAACAAAAGTCAAAATAGACAAATCGGATCTAATAATCTTAAGAGCTTCTGCACAGCAAAAGAAAATATCAATAGAGTGAACCAACAACCAACAGAATGGGAAAAAAAATTTACAATCTACCCATATTACAAAGGTGTACTACCCAGAATACATGGATAACTTAACAAATTTACAAGAGGAAAACAAACAAAAAAGGATATGAACAGACACTTTTCAAAAGAAGATAGTAATGCAGCCAACAAACATGAAGAAAGCTCATCTTCACCAGTCATTAGAGAAATATTTCTACTTTTTAAAATAAAATATTGAATCCCCCTTTTTTTTGAAATCATTTGGAATGCAGTATTTCTCTTGAAAGGCACTGCAGATATTGAAAAGATAAGTCTATAAGCTTTGGAATAAATTAGTACTCTATAAAGAACTCCTTAACATTTAATAAACATGCATAGTAGGCACATCATTTTACATGTTTCCTCATCATCAAAACAGAAATAATTAGAGAGCCCAATTCTCAAGATTCTTGTTCATGTATCCAGTACACTTTACTACATCGTAAGAAACAGCACCTGTTTAAATTCTGTTTTACATGAAATGTTGCTAAGTATCTTTATAGTTAAATCTATGCTTTATTTTAAATATTACTATGCCAAAGTAATTGATTTATCATCACTGTTAAGAAATGTTATTGACAAATTCACCTCCAGCACACCCTATATGTGGTCACTTTCAGCTTATCATCAAGTGCAGGAGGCTACAGAAGCCAAATTATGCCTCACTCAACATGTCACAGGATTCCTGGTAGTTGCTTACCCTCGTCATTTTTAAAATTCATATAACAAATTGGTTAGTGACTAAATGAAGAAATGTGAAGTGATTATAAAGCAGAATGTCAGAGAGAGTATTAATTGTTCACCTTTCCTCACGGTTTTATGTACTTTGACTTGTTAAGTTTTGTGTAAGCTAGGCAACTTTCAAACCAGAATATACTGAGATAAATGTTACTGAAAATTGCCTCCACTTCTGCGTTCTACCAACTCGTTGCTTCAGATACTTCTTGGAAGAAACAGACCAAAGATTTCTGAGGTTTACATGAAATCTGTTTGGGTGAAATCAATTTCAAGTGTCTTTGACATCTTCTCCCTAAGGAGGAGACTCAAGATGAAAAAAGATCACAACCCTCCAGCCTGGAATTCATTATGCATCAAACCGCCCATGATAATCCTTCCAAAATTTATATAGACTAATTCAAAAACATCATTCCTATTTTATCACATATTTCACTGTGGATTTTTTTCCACCACCTACTTTCTGAAATACAGGTTTGAAAAAGAAAAAGCTGGATTACTCAGCAGAGTCTTCAATATCAAAACTTAGCAGTAAGGAAAATGAATTGACACAAAATTCCTAACTCCAGACAAAAATATAAAGTTTAAAGAGGCAACTGGACTTATTTTACTCCAAAGATGTGGCTCAACACACACCCACACACACACACACACACACAAACGTACAATGCCTAGATGTAGGCAGAACTAGTATGGTGTTGGGGATGGTGTTTAGAAATAATTATGTAACTGTGTGGTGTATGTTTTAGTATTTTGTGACCAATATAGTCATGGTCAAAGATGGTCAAACTCTAAAACTTTGGGACAATGCATTTCCTGGCGTGGGTAAGGGCAGAAATGCTCCACTCTCATCCTCTTAGGGTCCCAGCTGGGTCTGAGGATTAAATGACAAAAAACAGATTAATAGGAGAAAAGCATCATGCAAGTTTTATGTGGTATGGGAGCCCCCATAATAAAATGAAGGCCCAAAGAAGTAGTTAAAGTCAGTTACTCATATGCTGAATTGGACAGAGTAGCAACTTGCAAAGACGCAACTAAATTATGCAGGGAGGCTTAAAAAATAAGAGTTATTCTAACAAAGCCTATATATAGTATTCTCTCAGTTTCAATTTCTCATTTTTGAAAATGATGATGTAGCATTGATGCAGTATTGGAGGGTGTCTTTTGTGGGGGAATTGTATCTTCTTTCTCTTAAAAACAGCACAAAAGTCAAAGTGATCATTTTGCACCTGCTGTTTTCCAGGTGCCTTTAACTTAAATAGTCAATGTACCAGAGTAATGTATTTTAACCCCACCACATCTGCGCACATTCCTTTGCACCACAATAATAAAATCCTCTGTTACTGCCAACAAGTTTGGTTTCGAAGTTATTTTCAGGAGCTCAAGCACCTAAAGGTCCCCCAGCTATTGTCACTGTATCCTGGACCTTCTCCTAGGAGAACGCCACTCGCATAGGGAACTCACCATGCTTTCTTTTGCTCAACGCTCAGTGCAGCTGCTAACTGGAGAGATAATCATATGAATTGGTGCTTTAAGACTAATCAAAGTGTTTTTCTGATCTTTATGGATGTATTTATTTCAGTCTGTTGACTAAAAGAGTAAAACTGCACAAAATTTTATGCCTCTGAATTTACTGGGGAGTGGGGAAGGGGAAGGGAGTAATACAAAATATTTTCTTCCTTAAGTACACAACTAAAACGTTTAGCCAGATGCTTTACCTTAGAAATTAATAGGCTTCAGTAGGCTCACTGTAATATTGATCACGATTTTTATTTTCAACCACTGCTTGAAGAAAGTTGATAAAAATAACCTAGCAAGAGTTGTTTCTCTCAGTGTTCTTTAAATGCCCTTTGGTTTTGGACAGATTGTGAGTATGAGCCAAGTATGTGAATAGTACATAGAGTCTCAATTAGTAACGCTCTAGGAAATTTTAGCTTTTAATACTATTCAGAGTCAATGAAAGCAGGTCTGTTCTCCTGCCTACACAGAGGTACCAATAGATAAAAAAGGATTGTATTTTAAGACAGCTTATATCCTGCCTTAATTTAATATGATAAAGATTTTAAAACACTCTAAATGAGTTGAGTAAATTTCCTTCAACAAAATAGATATAAATATCCTCCTTTAAATTATTGTGATCAATTTATTGATGCAGAGCCAAAATCGTAGCAAAAATGTCATCCTCAATATTAACAGCATGAAAAAATGCTAAATATAAAAAGAAAACTCTCACATTTGACATACCTAGTACAGAATTCACCCAACCAATGAAGATTGTTTGCACGTAGTCAGTGCCTTTATTTAGGTTGTCATACATTTTCCAGCTACTTCCCTAGGCAGACAGGTGAGAAACCGCATTGCTCAAGTTCACAAGACTACAGGAGCACAACTGTGCTTGTCCAGGACTGAGGTTTGCTACTGCTAACATCTTTGTTAGCAAAGGCCTATGTCCTCCCTAGTCTGCTGCATTGCGTGAACTCTGGGGATGCAATCAGGGTTTGCAGGGGAGCAGATACAGCTACCCCTGCTCTAAAGTAGCCCCCTCACTGTGCTGTCCCTAGGACTCCTGTGGCCAGGTAGCACAGATAGGCAATCCCTTCATTTTAGAAAAAAAAATCATCATACTTCTCACAATATTCTGTCAGTCCTATCTCCCACTTGTTTGATTTTCCAAGGCATGAAAATTCGTGTTCATTAGCAACATCGAATACCAAGATAGTAGGTTCTTATTAGAAATAGTTCAATTGCTAACTCTATGGATTCTATTTATCATAAAATATTCAAGTTACGATATGCATTTATTTCTGTATTCCACAGTTCACAAAGTCCTAAGTTGCAGAAAATTTCATAGTAAAAAAAATATTTCACAAACAAACTACGTTTCCTTTTGCAGTAATCTATCCTTCAAAATAGAAGAAAGGATTTCATTGAAAGAAACCATAAGAATGGTAACATTTCCTAGCATGAATAAAAATAACTAGACATTTAAAAAGTGTCCCATATTTTACCTTTGCCACATATTTCATCAACTCAATTCTTTGAACAATAACTATTTGAGGATTATTTCCAATTAGATATATTTTCACAAACGATGGATACTACAAAATCTAGCTTCAGCAAAACATTGAAACTTTTAACCAAAAACCTCAACTGAGCTTGGTTGCACTGTTATAAATTAAAACTACAATTTTTAAAAATTCAATATTTAAATTTCAAATAGTTACCCAGAATATGATTTATCATGGAATCTATATCATTAAATCATGTTGTTAAAAATCACAACTGAATTTTGGCCACAAAAAGTACAATAACCTTTGACTGCAAATGATAATACCTTTATTTGCCTTCTCCTATTGATATTGAATAAGGATGAAATAATGGTTTTAATTTGTGTTCTTTTGCTCCTGGCTCCTTCAGCTCCTAACATGATACTAGTTAGTCAGTGCTTTCAGTATTTCATAATGAATTATTAATGCATATGTGTATTAGATCAAAGTTAGGATTTTTCCAGAGGAAGAATGTAAAAGTAAAAATATGCCTCTCACTAAGAGACCTAAAAGAATATTTGCCAATTAGGTGACCCACAATGTTAAATTGATGCTTATACAATATTAGAACATTTTCTTGCTTTTCTCAAGTGGTCATTAATATTGGAAAGCATGAACATTAGTATTTTATTGTCACCAAAAATGTGAAGAAATCTCTGTCGTTGGTAAAATCATGTATTGCCCATCATATTTTTTAATATTTGGATTATTTTCTAATTAATTTAACATGAAAGACTATGGCAATAATAGATATTTATATTTAAAAATATATTTAACTTCTTACCTTTTCCCCATGATTAGCTATATGGATCTGAAAAGGCTTTTAGCCCTTTTAAATCTGTTTTTAACCTGGGTATGGATGGGGAATAATGACTGAATCTTTTCTGATTCTTATGCATGTTATGTGTGTCTTAATCCATGACTTTTGACAACAAAAGACTTTCCCGTGTACCCACACTGCTTACAATCTGGGGAATTCTGAGCATGTGCATAACGTTAGTATTATATATACCAATGTTGAGTCATTCAGTAAACAGATACTGGTTGAATAGCAACCAGGTGCTAATGATAAAAATAAATAAGATGAAGACTACTTACGGAAGTTTTAGGGTCCAGATATCTGTTTTCTTTTGAACTCCATCTGTCCTTTTCAGACCAACCTGTTACAAATTTTGAAACTTTGCGTGCTTCATTGGTACATTTGTTTCTGCTTACATAAAGCTAGTGAATACTTTTAAAACCTAAACCACTTTTAGGTAAGAGAATAGGTACTGTGAGAAAATACCTTTAGGATTATTACAATTTACCTGGTCTATTTTTAAAGGTTTATGAGGCATGCGTGGGCTTAAGACTCTTAGAAACCCTGTTAGGTCTTTCTGAGGTCTCAACAAAGGGTCTTAGAAATATATCCTTGGGATCTGTATCTGAGGCCATTTATGACTTTGAGAAAGCTTTTTTCAGAAAGAAAATGAGGAAGAGAAACAGTTTTATTTTCAAACCTAGCATGTCTTCACTTCTTTATATTTCCTCTAAATTCTCCATAAAATCTGTACAATTCTTTCTCAGGCTGATCCCTACGCCCTCACATTTTATGACAGACAGCTAAAAGAAATCATTTGGCACTGTCTGTCTTTTTCTTGGAAATATTCCCAGCCAAATCATAAGACACCTTTTCTATTTACCCTACCACTGATGGTAATCATTGACCAAACTTCCCAACAGTATAAAATAGGCTCCATTTTTCCCCAGCCTTCAATAATATTTGCACACTCTCCTTTAGCTCTTCCCCAGCAGTCTCCTTAAGTCTATCCAGATTCCACCATGAGTCCTGTTGTTTCTTTCAGCTTCTATTTGCCTCTTGATCCCAGTGTCAATGGTGTTGTGTTATTTTTATCATTGCTGTATTCCACTCTGGGTACCATATTCTGTTCTAGATATCTATTGATAACAAACCGTCACAAAATAGCTAACTTATTATATCTCATGCATTAATAAGGCAGGTTTTGAGCAGGTCTCAGCTGTACAAAACTTCTGTTTGATGTGGAAATTCACTAGGGTCACATGGCAATATCCTCCTAGCTGTTCTAAAGAGTTTGTATAAAGGTCATAGTTTCGGTGTACTTGCAATCTCCTAGTGCAGGGCATTTTTTTGTTGCAGGTGTTTATGTCTAAGCTGAGGCCTCCACTGCAGCTCTAAAATGATATGCTTTTCCTGTAAGAGCCTGGCCATCTCCAGATGATGTGTTATCTCAAAGGACCTGTGCCCCTTTTTTTTTTTTTTTTTTTTTTTTGCTGTAATCAGGGTCTCTCAGTCATATGCCATAGTAATGGTCCAACAGCTGTTTTTTGTTTGTTTGTTTCTTTGTTTTAATGCAGTAACCTTAATCCAGAACCCTAGGTGTCTACTTTGCAATTCTCCTAATTAGAATTGCCATCAATTCCACCTGCAATATTTTCCAACCCGACATATCTTTAGTATAGCATAAGATCATCTGGTTACATGGTCTACATGACTGAGCTGATTTTCTAATCCAACTCGGACTTGTTGCAGACAATTTTTCTTTTTTTGTCCTCTCTCAAATGCAGTAACCTTCTCTATCACATTGCAAATGGGTCAAAAATATAGGCAAGTCTAGAATATGTTACTGCATAATTTAAATTGGCTTATCAATAATTGTTCTTTTTTAATAATCAGATGAAGTTACTTGTCCTTTATTTAGAGAGAAGATTTTTACTTGCACCAGACTCCCGAACTACTACTACTAACTTCATGAATACAACAGGCCCCTTGAATTCTTTAAGGTTTCCTCCCACTCTCTGGAGCCTGTTTTTTGTTTCAAAACCATCAACATCTTTGTGTCATTTCCTGATCTTGGGTTCATATCTGCTTGGTGTCTTTCACACAGTAGATCCTTGTGAAATCTTGTGGTGGACTCTCCCATACAGATCATCTCTCCATTATCCAACATCGTTTTCTGCTACCTTCATTCACATAGTTCATTTTTACATAATCTCCTGGCTCCTACTGGTACCTATTGGCTAGGTCCTGAAGCTTCGTCAGTATATAATTAATTTCCTCCCAACACTTTATTGGTCTGTTGGTCATGAAGAAAGTTCACAGTAGATCTTGAGTGGGACACGGATGGTCTTTCAATGCAGAGACAGTTTGATTGTCTTCAAGAAGGGCTGGCATAGAGAGGAGAGGTCATGAGCATTTAAGGAGGAATGTGCTATTGTGTAGGCCCAATGGATTCTAGGAAATCTGTGGTTTCAGTGTTTTAGGATGCATCAACTCAGATATCTTTAAAACTTTCTATGTTTTATTCCTTGTCAATCTGGGATCCTTATCTAGACCTAGGAATATTCTGGAATTGAGAATTGTACCTTCTCAAACTTTAGTGCAAAGGGTCATTCCGACATGAGATGTACAAAAATATATACATGGAAAACTATAAAACTTTATTGAGAGAAACTAAAGTATAATTGAATAAAGGAAAAGATATATCTAATTTATGATGATATACTGAGTCAATATTGATAAAATGTCAGTTCTACTCAAATATATCTATAGATATATAGATGGATAGATATCTTTTTTTGGTAGAAATCTACAAAACAATCCTAAATTTTGTATGGAAAGCGCCTAAAATAACTAATAACCAAAACAATTGTAAAATATAAGAACAAAATTGAATAATTAAAATGATCTTATTTCAAGATGACAGTCAAGCAATGCTCATCAAGAGCTTGTGGTATTGGAATAAAGTTAGTTCAAAGATCAACAAAACTGAATAGTGCTTCTACACTCATATCTATGTAAACAATTCATTTAGGCGAACAACAATGCAATATGGTAGAGAAGGAATATGACATCAGCACATGTTGCTGAAAAACTGAACATTTATGTGCATGATGATGAATTTTGATTCATGTATCACACCTACACAAATAAACTCGAAAATCATAAACCTAAATTTAAAATTTAGAACACTGATTTCAAAAAAAAAAAAACCTATAGCTTGGTATAGACAAATACGTTGTAAGTATAATACCAAAAGCATGATTCTTAACAGAGAAGGTATAGCAAATTAGATTTCATCAAAACTGAAAACTTCTACTCTTCAAAATAAAATAAAAAGTCCTGCCAGAGACTGGCAGAAATATTTGCACTACATACATAGGATAAAAATGAACCTATAATGTGTAAAATTCAGTAATAAGTAAGAAAACAACCTAATTATCAAACAGGCAAGAGATTTGAGTAGATATTTTACCAAATATATAAGAATAGCATACAAAGACATGAAAATATGTCTTGACTTCATTTGTAATTACAGGAAGGAAAATCAAAACCACAATGAGATGTCACTAAATTTGTATAAGAAGACCTATAATTCAAAATACAGACTGTACCAAATATTGGTGAGGATATAGAAAAAGTGAAAGCCACACATGGCTGGTGAGAATGTAAAATGTCAGGAGCTACTGAAAACAGATGGACCATATCTTTTACAAAACAAAACAAAACAAAACAAAAACCTAAACGTGTGACTGCCATGAAAGGGCCGCTACTCCAGGTCCATGTATCTCAGAATAATGAAAGGACATGGCATACAAAGACCTGTGCAGAAATGTTCAATGCATCTTCATTTGTAATAACCTGCAAACAATAAGTAACCAAGGAAAAGGGAGTGGATAAACAGATTATGATATACCTAGACAATAGAATACTATGAAGCAATAAAGATGATTGAATTAAATTATTGTTACACAAAACATGAATGAATCTCAAAATAATATGCTCCATAAAAGATACAAGACAAAAATATATAAGCTGTATGATTCCATTTAAAGGAAACTGTTAAGATTGAAATTAATCTGTAGTGGCATATGTTTATTTCTAAAAGTGAAGTAAAGAAAGAGAAAAGGATGGACTTTATACAAGAACAAAAGAAAATAAATTTGTGTGATGAATATTTCCATTTGCTTAATTACAATAATACTTTCACGTGTGTGTGTGTGTGTGTGTGTGTGTGTG